>PVJH01026772.1:0-29604 GCA_004026705.1 Nesogale talazaci
ACCCTTCCCCCCACTCACCGATCTCCAGGAGCTCCGGGCGTGGGCTTCCTTTCTGGCGGCCATCTTCCTTCCAAATTCATTTTTATTTAATGGAAACTTTCTGATTATTTTCTGAAAATACAAATTGAATAAATATATTGAGAGGGTACAACCCTGATGCATATCTGATTTTAAACCATGCAGTATTCCCTTGTCCTGTTTGCACAACTGCCTCTATATCCATTTACAAGTTCTGCAGGAGCACAGAAAGTATTCTGACATCTCCAAGGCTATCTATAGTTTTTTTTTTTTATGTTCTATACAGTCACATAATTTGGCATAGTCAACAAAAATAAGTAAGCATCTTTGGGGTCATCTCAGCTTTGAGCTAAGATTAGTCTGGTGTCATGAATGATAGCTCTTCTTCCACGTACCCTTCTGAAGCAGAACATCTGGAAGCTCCCATTAAATGTACTAATGTGGTATCAGTGATATTGTTCTATAATTTGAACATTCTGTTGAGTTGTATTTCTTTGGAATGGGTAAAAATATAGATTGTTACTGTCAGTTGGCCAAATAGTTGGCCAACTTTCAATTTCTTTGTTATTGAATGACTAGTGAGTGCTACCAGTCACTCATGAGTTTGTGAAACGTTTTTGTTATTCCACTAATACATGGGCTCCTAATGTTGCTTTTGTTAATATTTTCAATGCAGCTTGGACATCAGTGCCATTTAATTAGGCCCATCCAAGGGGGTACCCCCCAAAACAGAACTGCAATGGACTGAGCAGGGCTTTTGTAGTAGTACATAGTTTCCCCATTAGATGAGCATAAAGCAACCTGCTCTGGGTTAGTGCATTGTGTTAGTTGGGATAGACTAGAAAAACAAATTCATAAACATGTATATATGTATGATAGTCTTATGTAAAACAGCAATTGCATATTGAGAAAATGTCCTAACCCCATCTAGATCAAGTCCATAGATCTTATATAGGCCCATATGTTGATGCTAGTCCATAAATTCCTCTTTAGACTCATTCAGCCATGCAATGATGCTCAAAGAAGGAAGATGACAGTCCAGTGGGTGGAAATTCTTGTGGATCCACTGGAGGTAGAAGTTTCTCAGTGCTGGTGTGAGTCTCCATGTGAATTCTCCAGCTCCAAGGCTCTGGCTAACATCAGCCTGTCTCCACGTGGCTTGTCAACAAGAATGTCTTGCAGAGAATGAACTCATGCCCTGCCTTCAGTGAACGGTTTATCTCCTTAAATCCTATAAATGAGGTCAACAAACTGCGACCTGATGGACAGGCCAAATTCTACCTCTCACTCTTAAGTCTCAAATTGCCAACAAACTGCCACATGCACCCAATGGCATCATCCAGGGAAGTTCTTTCTGGCCACAGTGAATTTTTTCATAAACAGTTTAGCTTGAACCTTGTTTTTTGTGATGGCTGATTTAAGAAAACAGTTTACAGCTGTGAAATTTTGTTCCCTGTTTTTTTTGCTACTGTTATGAATCATAATGTAAATACCTGATATGCAGCATATATTTGCATCATACATTGTGAAATATCTATTTCTAATTACAAAATAAATGAAATTTTTGTCTTCAAGCATGGTGCAGCATGGGTAACACACATACTCATATGAGGGCATATTGGCATGTGGGTGAACACACCTGAAAACTGATAGTGTCTCAGTTCCTAAGACCATTGGAAATATATGCTTTCTGATGGTCTTAGACAATCCCTGTGAAAGGATTCATTTGACCCCCAAAGTGGGGCAACCCAGAGGCTGAGAACCACTGATTTACAGGTTCTTAGAAGAGTGCCTCAATTGTGACAGATAAGGTATTTATTTTTTCCACCACAGCAATGCACCTGCTCATATAGCCATCTCAGTGTGTCAGTTTTGTGTAAAAAAACAAAAGTTTCTCTTGCTCTACCTTTCTTAGTCATCTAACCTCATTTTTGTTTCTGCAACTTCTTTTTGTTTCTGCAAATGAAGAGGGACATGAAAGGACAGCTATTTAACAACATAGAAGAGATGAAAGATAAAAAACGAGGGACATGCTCCCAGCCTTCCAAACAGATGTGTTTGAAAGATGTTTCCAAGGATGGAATTGCAGATTTGTCAAATATATCCATTGTCCTTTGAAGGTGATAGAATTGTCTTGAGATATATATACATTTATATCTGGTTTTTCTGGAGGGTACCCCCAAATCCTCCCTTCTGAAATGGTTAAATGTTGACTAGTGCTTTTTTTTGTACAGTGACTGCTTTTCCCCCATCTTTCTGCAAAGTTCTCTTCATCATTTAATATTTTGCTCATAGAATTGTCCAACATTGCAACCCAAGACTTGAATTTATTCTTGAGTTCTTTCACTTTAAGATAGTGAGCTTGTTCTCCCTTTTTGGTTTTCTTTCTTCGATCTTTTCACATTTCATTAATATTTGAGTCTTTTTTTTCTCAAGGTGTCCTTTGAAAGTTTCTGCTGAGATTTTTTGCTTCATCAATTTTACTTGTGACTTAGCTATTCTGTGAAAAAAAGTTTCAGAGTCTCTTCTGACACCCTCTTTTTCTTATTGTTTCTTTACTGACTTTTTCTCTTTCTTTCTTTACTGTCGTTTGTGTGTGTGTGGCATCACAGCCCTGGTGGGAGTGGGTGGCCCAGCCTTGCTCCTGGAGAGCTACTGCTGGATTTGAACCGTCAACCCTGTGGACTGCAATCCCCCACACAACCACTATGCCACCAGGGCTCATCCCTTTACTGTCTTTTTAATGACCATTTGCTTTCTTTAAGTGTGGTTTTCTTTTATGTCATCCCACAAAGCATCAGTTCTCTCATCAGTGTTCAACGTTTCAGATCTGTTCTTAAGCAACTTTTGGAATGCAGATGGAATGTACTCAAGGTTTTATTTTGTGGCTATTGTGGACTTGTTTCAGTTTTCTTCAGCTTTATCCTGAATTTGCATACGAGCAATTGATGATCTGCTCCATGGTGAGCACTTAGTCTGGTTTTAAATAACATTGAGCTTCTCCATCATGTCTTCCCATATATATAGCCAATTGATTTCTGTGCATTCCATCTGGCGAAGTCCATGTTGATAGTCACCTTTTGTATTGTTGAAAAAAGGGTATTAGATATAAACAAGTCCATAGTTTTGAAAAATTCTGTCACGCAATCTTCAGTTTCATTTCTATTCACAAACTCAAATTTTCCAACTACTATTCTTTCCTCTTGGTTTACCACATTTTCATTTCAATCATCAATAATTATCAGCGCATCCTGATTGTATGTTTAATCAATTTCACAGTGCAGGTATTGGTAGAAATCTTCAGTTTCTCCATCACTAGTTTTAGTGATTGGCACATAAACTTGAATAGTAATATTGATTGGCTTTTCTTGTATGTGAATGGACTTTATCTCTTGATGGTCTTTATCCTTTGACCATTGTACTTCAAGATAGATCTTAAAATGTCCTTTTTGACTATTAATTAAATGCCACTGTTGATTGTGTCATTCCCAGAATAGCAAACTGTAAGATTTTTCTAACTCAAAATAGTCAATACTGGTTGATTTTCAGTTCCCTAAAATCTAGAATATTAACCTTACAAGTTCTACTGCATTTCTCTCTTTCTAAATCAGTTTATTATCATATAGTTCATTCATATAACATGCAATTCAATAGTTTAATCACAACAAAGAGAGTTGTGCAATCATCACCACAGTTTTAGAACATTTCCATCATTCTAGTACTCATTGTTATTATCATCCTATTTCTAATCAACTTCCCCATCCCACTGCCATAGCCTTATGGAACCACTATTCCAGGTACTGTTTCTACAGATTTACCTATCATGGGTTTCATATTCACCACTTGTCTGTCAGGTTGTTGTACTTGGTGACTTGTGTGTTGCTGTGATTCTGAATGCTATGTCACTGGTATTTCATAAACAGAAAAAAAAACATTTTAAAAAACCTAACAATAATAACAAAGTAACACAGGTAACACTTTCAATTGAAAACAAAACAGAATAATATTAAAAACTAGAATAACTATAAATGGATTATATTGGAGGTCAAAACACAAGGTGTTCAATTTTAACCTAACTGCATCTTTAACAATCTGTTTGAAAACTCATATTTTGTATTTTCCAAGTTCCAGTGGTTAATGAATGTTTAAAGCTTTTTCTTCCCATTCTCCATCATCCATCTGCAAATGAAGGTCCCGTTCCCATGATCCATCAGCAAATGAAGGTCCCATGAACTTTCCTCCCATAGAATTTACTCCATCTCTGTCATTATACTCCTCTGTATTTTGAGAAGGAAGATTTGCAGTCATATTTTGAGAGTCTTCTGGCCTGAGGGAAATTATCTTCTAACACTATCTCTGAAAAATGGTGCTTCTATTCATTAGGTTTTCACTAACTGACAATATTTTATACTATCCATAGGATTTCCTGTCGCCAATTCCAATGAAATAGTGCATCTTTTTTTTATATTCTTTTTTTTTAATCTGGAAACTCTGCTGAAACCTGTTCACTTTGAGTGACTATGCTGGAATTTTAAAAACCAGTGACAAAACTTAGCATCAAAGTAACACAGAAGTCACCACAGTACGACAAACTGACAGAAAAGCCACAGTGTAGCATGCTCTAAATGGAGGTGGAAAATGGTAAAACAAACACTCAACAACTGATGTCAATTGAGATATTTGAGTTTCTTAAATAAAATGTAGCAAATAACTCTTCACAAATGCTCCATGAAAAGAACATCAAACTGGTTGCCACCTGTCCATGCTGACTCACAGTGACTGAAGGGGCAGGGTAGATGTTGTCCTGGGAGTTTTCCAGTTTAAAACTGATCTTTTACCAAGGAAGAGCTGTAGTTTCAAAGTAGAGATTTTGCAGATCACAGCTCATTGAATAAGCACTATGCCACAATTTCCAGATCAAAATCAATATCAAGAGACTAGTAATTACTTAACTACCTACCACTAACTACCCTGAGTAGTGTTGATGGAAGAACAGTTTACACTTGGTCATAATAAGCCACCCATGATTCACCTGAATGTATATTAAGCATCTGGCAGGAACCAAGGATGAGAAAAGGAGCAAAGATAACTTTAGTGAAAGTTCAGCTTTCTGTTTTTTGAAATTGCAAAGATCTGAGAATAATACGTGATTACAATGAAGCTTCATAGACAATGGAAAGTCACTAGAAAGAAACCAAACAACAAACATGCGTTCTGAAAAGAAGAATATACAAAAGACTAGTTCTGTAATTTTTGTATTCCACATGAAGCTTGTAGTTTCATGATCTTGTCAAGTTGTTGTTGTTGGGGACCGTCAAGCCTGTTCTGACACACAGTGACCTCGGGCATAAGAAAACTAAATAACAGTCTTACCAGTAGAGATTGATGGAGGACCTGTGATATGGAACAGGATCACCATTCAGATATGGAACTGAATTTAACTACATAGCTCAATGTTCAGTCGAATAATAAACAGAACTGTAAAGGGAATAATAACACTAATAAGATATACAGACCTTAGAATTATTACCCCTTTGAGAACAAAAGAGCTCACAGCATTTAGGAAAGGAGAAAAGAAAAAATAAACAGTGAAGAAGTGGGATCAATAATATTACATTATGGAAACTGTGATAAAATAAAATAAAATGTGCATGAACTGTTGGAATAAAAATTATCTACTCTATAATCCTCCCTGTCCAAAATTAAAAAAAAACATTTTTACAAAGTAAATTGTATAAATATGCACAGAGATATTGGTATTCAGTATTGAGCATGGTTATTACTATGACCTAGCATCTAGCCAAATTTCATTAGTGAATGCAATTAAATGTTGACATATTTGAAAGTGCTTCCCAGCCAACCCCCAGATTAATGAGCACAGAATCCTTTAAAGTAACCACGAATCACGTTTTATCCTAGAACCGTGTGCATCCTTTCCACAATTCAACACTAAAATCTAATTGTGTCATAATGTGTTTCATTTTACTTCATGACTGTTTTTCCAAAGAGATAAACATCTCTTAAATTTTCATGAGTCTTGCTATTTCTGAGTATAAATCAATAAAATTCCACTAAGGCAGATGGATAGAGGGGTCTCCAAGGATTGCTTTTCACCTATATGAACCCTCCTCCAAAGTGTTTCACAGGACATTAATTCAAATAAATGTATTATCAAAGATAAAGCTTTTATGGCACAAAAAATTGGTCCTCTACTCTAAGTTGGAAGTGAAATGTTAATAAAGACAAACATGCCCCCTCTCTTCTGTAATCAGACTTTTTAAAATTCAAAACTCACTGCAACCGAGTCACTTCTGACACATAATGACCCTAAAGGACATATGACAACTGCTCTTTGGCTTTCTGAGGCTGCAACTTTTTATAGAAGAAGAAAGCCTCATTTTCCCAGCGACCATCTAGTCAGCAATCCTATGCATGGCCCAGGACATAACAGGAACTCCATTTTTTTTTCTCCTTAGAGAACTATTTAGAAGAAAGTAATATTTACTTTGGGGTATTTTGACAACACTGATTTTCCTTTCTTAGTTTATTTGATTTGAATTATGAAAAAAGAATAACTTCAAACCGAAAAGAGGTAATTTGATCCCGTGTACTCCTTTTGCAGTTACCTGAAAACATTTACTCATTTTCAATAGTATAGTTGAGGAAGAGAATTGAAGGAGCATATCAGAAGATATTATATGGATCATACACAGGGGTGTGTTCAATAGTGTATACTCCATCCACATGAGTACACCTGTGTGATAATCTCCATAATAAAATTAATAGTATTTTACCATCTATTTAGCATTTTCAATGTAAGGATAATAAAATAAGAGTTAGGTGGACAAAGTACATGTTCTATAGCACATTTATATCCTGTCTTAATTGAATTACTAATAATATTCAAAGATTTAGTTACTCCTTTAACCTAAAGTGTCCTCTTCCCTAAGTATACACAAATATTTACAGGAAGCAAGCAGTCCATCTATCACTTTTTGTTTATTGCCTTATGCATGCATACTGTTCAGAACATGCATTTTCACAGAAGTCTACTTACCTACTGTCCATCATACAATTCCTTGTTTATTAAAATACCGAACTGTAATGTATAAGTTAACATAAATATTAGTCCTAACAATATTCTGGAAGTGAAAGCAAAGAGTGAGAATATCAGATTCAACCACTCTATGTTGTAAATTGCCTTGGATTAACAAAAAGACATATAAGCGAGTAAAGATGCCAATGATAATTTATTCTATTTGTAAAGTTAAAAATAGTTTCAATAATAAAATATAAACAGAAACAGAAAATACAATGCTTTCATCTACTCATTATTTATCTTAACTGTGACACTTGTCTTTTTAGAATCTACTACTTGAAATAAAATATTTGAGCAGCAAATTATAGTATTATGTACAAAATAAAATGAGAAAATTTTGTGAACCTACCTTAGAACTTAACCCTAATGTATAGTTATAATGTGATATTATCCACCATAGAGTGGGCTCCAAGTCGTACTGACCCTATGTTCAAGAGAACTAAACACTACCCAGGTGAGCAACATTTTCACAGTTGTTATGCTTAATAAAAGTGTTGAAGTCACTGTGTCAACCTATCTCATTATGGCCTTTTTCTCTACTCTTCTACTTTATCAAGCATGACATCCTTCTTTGGAAACTGGTCTCTATTGATAACATGTCTGAAGTTCATGAGATGATATCTTACCCTCCTCACTACTAAAGAGCATGTTTGTTGTAGCTTCTTCAAAACAAATCTATTTTCCTTCACACTGCCTTTGGCAGTATTCTGAATATTCTTTGTTGTTCTTGTTGTTAAGTGCTGTGAAAGGTAGGTTTATTGTGCCAACCTGGCCAATGGGAACATGTGGGATTAATCAAGTTGTGGTTTGATTGGAGGGTGTGTCAGACAGGGTTCTCTTAGAGAAATAAAACCAGGGCACTAGTAATTATCTTTATATATTTATATAGATAGAAAGATATATAAGATAAGAAACAAACAGTTAACTAATCTATAAAGTAGTACAATGGCTTGGTGCCACTCACTTGCGTGAGACAGCTAGTAGACTGGCAGTCCTTGGAGTCTTTAGGAAAGTCTAGTAGTCCTCTGTAGAGCAATTCAGGCTACCTGGCTACAAGCAGCAAACAGCAGAGCAGGCCACCAAGAGTCAGCCAGATGACAGAGTCCAACAGTCGCCAGCTCAAGAGATGTATATCTCAGGAGCGTGGTGAAGCAGGACTTGAAGGACCTTCAACTCACAGCTATACAGTCCACGATTAGGTGTCCCACGGGTAGTGTTGCTTGGAGGTCAAGACACAGGACAAACAAGGGAGCTGTCTAGTCAAAGAACCAAAAGTAAGAGAGCCAGGGTGGAGCTTGCCACGCCTTTTCTATCCCCGCCCTTCAATTGATCACATGCGTTCATTGGCCATATCATCACTACAGACCTACCCTGTTGGCAACACAAGCTTACCTATCACAGAAGGCAAAGAGATAAATGACTTGACAAGACTTACCCCTTGCTCTCTTGCTCTCTGGTGATGGTACTAGCATGTGGCAGCTTTCACTAGTTCTCTGCCTCAACTTGTGAGCTGCACTATCTGTGGGACAGCCAAACCATAGGTAGTGTGGTGCTGCTAGATCTGGAGGCTCCTTTGAGACCTGCTTTGCCACACTGCTGCTGTGTACCTTGCTTTAGCTTGAGATTGGTGGATCCTGTCCTCTTGCATTATTTGAGTGTGATATCCCATCAGGCCTGTTTTTCTAAACTCTTAAGCTGCTAACTATTGGTGACCTGCTGATGTTTGCTGCTTGTGGGCAGACTCTGCCTGCCTTGCCTAACGGGAGACTCAACTGTCTGCTTCCTTGACCTCAGAGCTAGCAGCCATCTTGAGTTGAAGGACTTCCAGTACATTAACTGTCCGAAGGAAGTAAGTTAAACCAAGCCTTCTGTACTGTTGTGTGAACTAATTAACTGTTATATATCTTTGTGCTATATGAATGCACACACATATAGATGTGTTCTGGTTTTTTATTTCTTTAGAGAGCCCTGCCTAACACAGGTATCATCAAGTGAATTCTGTCTTATAATGACCCTATGACAACACATGAAACATTGTTCTGGTCCTCTACAACCCTCACAGTTGTATCTAGGCCTGAACCCATTGTTGCATCCACTGTGTCAATCCATCCTCTTTTGCAAAGCCTCTTCACTTTACCAAGCATAAGGTCTTTCTCCAGGTTCTGGTCTCTCCTGATAACATTGTCAGAGTATGTAAGATAAAATCTGCTTTAAAGGATCACTCAGATTGTACTTCTTCCAAGACAAATTTCTTTTGTCTTTTGACAGTCCATGGCACTTACAATATTCTTCACCATTACCACAATTCCAGTCCATCAATTTTTTTAGGGCATTCCTTATTCAGTGTCCAACTGTAGCATCCATATAAGGCAATTGAAACTACGAGGGCTTGCATCAGTCTTATCTTAGACCACAAAGAAATAGCCCTTCTTTTCAATATTCTAAAAGTGATTTGTGCTGCAGATTTACATAATGCAACATATCTTTCAATCTTTTGAAAGCTGCTTTCATAATCATTGATTGAGAATCAAATCCTTGACAACTTCAACCTTTTTTTCCTATTTATTATGATGTTACTTATTCATCCAGTTGTGAAGATTTTCATTTTCTTTAAATTGAGCTGCAATTTAAACTAAAGGCTGTCATCATTAACAATCATTAGCCAGTCCTCACTTTGAACAAGCAGGGTTGTATTGTTTATTGCAGATCCTTAATAACTCTCCAATTTTGATGTCACGTTATGCTTTTCTGATGATTTTCTAAGCATAAAGATTGAAAAAGTGTAATGTGAGTATACAGCACTGATGTACCCTGTCCTGATTTTAAACCAAGTAGTATTTCCTTATTTTGTTCAAACTGCTACCTATTGACTTATATACAAGTTCCTCATGAGCACAATGACATTGCAATGCCATTAAAAAGTGCAATTCCCAATCTTCTCAACGTTATCCATATTTGTTGTGGTGGTTTTATGATTCACACTGTTGAGTGACTTGGCATAGTCAATAAAACTCAAGTAACCAGATTTCTGAATTTTTGACAACATAAAATTCAAATGGATTTATTCTTCTCCTGTCTTTTTTGCTTATTGTTCAGTTTTCATGTGCATCTGAAGTAAATAAAAGTAGCTTTGACTTGATCAGGGGTACCTTTGTCCTTAAAACAATAATAAATATAATAAAATATTTAATATTTTAAGTAAGCATTTATTGGAGATTTAACCAGAGCAATGAGTTGTTTGGCTTTTTGACTGTTGCTTCCATGAATATCAATTGTATATACAAGTAAAATAATAATCATGACAAATTCAGTGTTTTCTCAGTTTATCATGATGCTGCCTACTGGTCAAGTTATGTGAATTTTCATATTCTTTATATTAAGAAGGCTATATTCTTTTATCTTCATCATCCAGTACTTCAAGTTCTCTTGACTTTCAGCAATGTTATGTCTTCTGTATGTTTAATACCATGTTTTTCTTCACATAATCCTACTAACATGCAAGATTTTTTTTTTCTGGGAAGTGATTGCCTCAATCTATGAACAGGTTCTGACTTAGCATAATTTAGTGTTGAGGAATTAGGATTATCTGCAATGTTATCAGTAGTTTTGATATTTAATCCAAAACATGTAAATATTTTGTGGTATAGTATTCTTTGCTTTCAGCTAAAATTCATCTGATATCAGCCATGATATCCCACCTTGCATGCCCTTTCTGAACTTGACTTGAATTTCTGGTATCTCTATATTGATTTACTACTACAGTCACTTTTTTTTTCATAAGATAGTCCATGTTTAAGTCTTTTTTGGTATTCCTTAGACATTGTTCTACACATGTATTTAAGGTCATTGAAAATAACACAGTTAGTGTCAAGTGCACCTGAGTCCTCAAAATGATATCCACACACTCCAATAGTTTAAATTTAACACAATAGATTTTCCCAGTGCTTTATAGCATTTGAGTGTTGACTGCTCTTTCCATGCACTCTCATTGTGAATCCAAACAAAATGAAATTCTTGGAAACTTCAGCATTTTCTCCATTTATCATGATATTTTCCATTGACCCAGTTTTGAGAATTATTGCTTGCTTTATATAGACTTGTCACCTATCTTAAAGACTGTAGTCTTTAATCTTCTTTATCAAGTATTTTAGGTCCTCTTTTAGGAAGCTGGGTTGTTTCATTTGCATATCACATGTGGGTTGCAAGGAACCTATATCCAATTCTGATGCCTCATTCTTCTTCATATCCTCCAACTTCCTGGATGGTTTGTCTAACATACAGACTTTAAAATAGTATTATGGACATATAATTTGCATATGACATAATTCACCAAATTAAGCAGAGTTGTACAAGCATTGCCATCACAATTTTAGAGCTACTCTTTTTGTCATCATTGTGGTCAGCTCTACATCTCTCCCTGAGCTCCCTTGCCATGCCTTTAGGCCTGTGTTAATCCAGTGACTGTAGCTATGCATTTGCCCATTCTAGATTAATGATAGGGAGAGTAGTACAAACCAAACAAATAGATAAGGAAAACTGACAACAGTTACAAAAAAATGGAAAAACTTCAATGAAAAGAAATCAGAAAATATTAAAAACTGGGTCAAAAGGGAGATCAAGTCATATGGTGTCATATTTTAAACCAACCACATCTGCCATCACTGAGAGCCTGAGTATATTCCATCTGGATTTCTAGAACATCTGACATTAACAAGGTGATCCCTTGTTCCATGCTCTCTCTGAAACTGGTATGAACCTTTGACAGCCTCACTTAATGACTTCAGACACTGTTGGATAATTTTCATCAATATTTTATCTGCATATGATATAAATGGCATTGTTCTATGGTTTGAGCACCCTTTTGGAAAACTGTCTTTGGAATAGGTATGAATATACATTTCTTCCAGTCAGTAAGCCAAGTAGTTTTCCAAATTTTGTAATATAGATCAGTGGTTATCAACCCAGTCACTTTAATACAGTTCCTTATGCCATGGTGACCCTCACAACCATAAAATATTTTCTTTGCTACTTTATAACTGCAATATTGCTACTCTTATGAATCAGGTGATCCCTGGGTAGAGGTCATTCAACCCCCAGACAACACACAGGTTGAGAACCACTGAGATAAATATTTCTAGTTTTCATGAGCTTGTAACACTTTAATTGGTATTCTAATCAATTCCTGGAGGCTTGTTTTTGACCAATGCTTTCAGTGTAGATTAAACTTGTTCCTTCAGCACCTTTGATTCATGCTCATATGCTACCTCCTGTAATGGTGGAATGTCAACTTTTTCTTTTTGACACAGAGACTCTATTCTTTCCATTATCTTTTAATGTTTCTGTACCAATCAATATTTTTTCTATAGAATCTTTCACTATTACAAATTGTTGCATGAATTTTTCCTTGAGTTCTTTGAGTTCATGATATGCTGAGGACGTTCTTTCTTGGTTTTCTAACTCTAGACTTTTGCATATTTCATTGTGATATTTTACTATGTCTTCTCAAGCTGCACTTTAACATGCTATATTCAGCTCTTTGCCTTTACCCTTTCTTCCAGTTGCTTTAGCTACTCTAGGATTAAGAGCAAATTTCCCTCTCTTCTAATATCCAATGGGATCTGTGCTTCCTCTCCTGTCTTTTAAATGACTGTTTGCTTTCTTCATGAACGATGTTCTTCATGAAGATGTTTTTCATCATTCTTCATGAATGATGTCCTCCCATAATTCACCATGTCTTTTGCCATTCGTGTTCAATGCATCAATTCTGTTCTTGGGATGATCTAAAAATCCAGGGCTGATGTACTCAGAGGTGCATTGTGACTCTCTTGGACTTAGAAAAAGTTTTCTTCAGCTTTGATATGAACTTACTCGATGCTACTATTGTTTATGATCCACATAGTCAACTGCCTTTGCATAGGCAATGAAACACAAGTAAACATCTTCTTGCTTCCATCCAAGCTCCACCTGACATCAACAATGGTATACCTTAGTTGGATTGGATTTCTGGAAGCTATTTGTCAATGAAATTTTTCAGAAAAATTCAGAAATTTTCAGAAAAAATATTTTCAGAAAAAATTTACTAGTATGTGATATCAATAATATTGTTAGATCATTTCCATATTTGTTTGGGTCTCTTTTCTTTGGAAAAGACACACCTGTTAATTTGTTGGTTACATATTTCACTACCAACCTTCCTGGAATAAACTAGTGAGTTCTTCTAGTGATGAGTCAGCTGTCTCAAACATTTTAGCTAGTATTCCAAACATTTCTGAGACTTTATTTCTGGCAATGGAGCCATGGTGCTGCGAAGAGTTACTAGTTTGGCTGCTCACTGTGAGGCTCTAAACTTCAGATAGATTTACAATCTAAAAATTCCATAAGGAGCTGTTATGTCCTGTCCTATAGGGGAGTTGAGTCAGAATCAATTTTTTTTTGGTCATTTACACTTATTTTATTTTATTTTTAATTAAAAATCATTTTATTGGGGGCTTGTACATCGTTTTTCACAATACATAAATAAACATACTGTGCCAAACACCTTCACATGTCCGCTGTCATCATCATTTTCCAAACATGCGCCTTTTCCCTTGAGTCCTTGATATCGGTTTTTCCGTCCTTTCTCCTCTTCCCCTGCTCTTCTCTCCCCACCAACCCTCAATACTCTATAAATTATTATTGTTCTGTCATGTCCTACGCTGTCCAACCTCTCCCCCAACCCACTTCCCTGATGCCCGTCCTTCAAATAGGAAGTTATGTGTATATCCTTGCAGTTGGTTCCATCTCTCCACCCCACCTTCTCTCCACCCATCTAGCAGCTTCAATCTCACCACTGGCCCAAAGGGGCTCATCAGTCCTGGCTTCCCCATATCTCCAGCTCCTCTCTCCACCAGTGTACCTTCTCCAGTCCATCTGGACTTGTAAGGTAGAGTTGGGATCATGATGATTGATGGGGGAGGAAGCTTCTGGAACTAGAGGAAACTTGTATGCATCATCACCTCCTGGCTGCACCTTGACTGGTCTGTCTCCTCCCAGTGACTCCCCTTGTAAAGGGGTGTCCATTTACCCACCAGTGGGCCTTAGGTCTCCACCCTGCTCTCCCGCTCATTCATGATGATGTGATTCTTGTTCTTTGATGCTCAATATTTTTATCTTAGCAAAAATGTACTTGTGAATGAGACTAATGATATTGTTCAGTAATTTTCATATTATGATGGGTCATATTTCTTTGTGCTGGACACAAATAGAATCACTTTCAGGTGCTTGGTCAAGGAGCTTTCTTTCACATACTAGGGAATGCTTCTAGTGCTGCATCAATGTCATGAAATATTTCAATCATATTCTATTACTGGATCCTTGTTCTTTGCTAATAGCATTAAGGAATCTGGGACTTCTTACTTAAATACCACTGAGTCTTGATAAAATGCCATTTCTTAAAAGGATGAGGATTGAGTATCAACCATATTATTTTATATATAGTGATGTTATAGTATGCCTTTAGTCTTCTTTTGATGCTTCTTAGATCCTTAATTTTTTTGCCCATGCCAAAAACAATCTGAGATTTAGTCAACTCTGACTCATATGTCAAAATAGAACTGACCCTTTGGTTTTTCAAGACTATAAAGTCTTACAGGAGAGACAACTTTATGTTTCTCCTGTGGAATGGATGGTAGACTTGATCTGCTGATCTTGCCATTAGTAGCCGAAGGCATAATCACTAGGACACCAGAGCTCCCTATTTTTTTCCCACAAATTTCTTCAATATCACAACTAGATACTTTATATATTTCTTCTTTTATTTTAACTTGAGATATTCTGAACTTACTCTTCCTTTCAGTTTTCTAACATAAGATATTTGCACCATAAAATAAAACCAAACTCATTATCCTTGAGTCAACAGTGACTCATATAAGACAGGCTAGAACTCCCCCTGTGCATTTCAGGAATAACTTTTTTCCCCAACAGTTTTACAGGCACATAACTGTGTACCACACAATTCAATTGTTCAATCATATTAAGAAGAACTGTACAACAATAACCACATACATTTTACCACACTCCCCATAGCTAAATTGCCTTTAAAATGAGCTGTGCAATAGCAATTAGTTCTAGTACTCCCTCCCTCCTTCATTGTTTACTCCTGAAATCCCTTGTGCCACCCTATTCCTCACCCCCCATGTTTACATCCCCTATAAATATTTGCATCTGTTATTATCACTATGCTTCCACTCCTCCTGAGCACCATAAACTTGGCGACCTGACAAAAGCAATAAAAAACAAAATTGAAACGAGATGATAAGGATAAAATAATAATAATATAAAGACAAATATACAAACAGAATAAGAAAGAAAAGACCCCTAACAATATTGAAAAAGTCAAGAAAGATGTTTCTGTTATGGAACAAGTAAGAGATATTTACAACCAGAACAAGCTCAGGTGGAGCCTACAGGGAGGTCAACTTCCCAGGTGTCCAGTTTGGTGCAGAATAATTCAGATACTATCATGACCAGTCTGTGTGATCATGAGGTGTCGATGGGTTCAGGTAACAGGCATCGGAAGACTCAAAACAAACAAACAAAAGACCATATCATTGAGAACATGAGGTGTCATCGCAGAGACCTAACTCCATCTGTAGACAAAGTGACATCACTCGCAGAAGCATCACAAGGAAGAGATGAGGCAACCCGGGTATGGTGTAGCACCAGTGAAACACACACAATATTCCTCCTTGAGACTTCCTCAGCTCCTTGAGAGCCACTATCCTCCCAGTGCCCACCTCAGCTGTGCCTTCACTGTGCGCTAGACGAGAGCATGTGTACGGGTACAGGAAAGAGATACGGGCTCATGACACAGAGAGTCCAGGAACAGGAATGAGAGTAGTGATACCAGAAGGGTAGAGGAAGGATGGGGAGAGGACAGAAGGAAAGGGGAACCATATCCATAATGATCAACACATAGCACACACGGGAAGATAACAGAAAATGTGTGGGAAGGGGGTTGGTGTAAGATATGACAATAATAATAATTTATAATTAATCAAGGGGACATGAGGGTGGATGGGGAAGGAAAGACAAAAGGGGGAGCTAATACCAAAGGCTCAATAGAAAGTAAATATTTAGAAAATAATGATGGCAACATATATACAAATATGCTTGATAAAACTTATATATGGATTATTGTAAGACCTGCAAGAGCCCACCCAAATTATCTCTTGATCAAAAGAAAAAAAAGGAAATCAAAGATGTAAAAAGGATTGCAGTGGTTTCTCCCTGATAGTAAGGCTGTTTGAGACTCTTGCCTGTGGCTAGAGGGCATTTACCAGAGGCTCATTCTGACTAGATATTCTGCAGATGAGATTTTAGGTTTGGGCTCCCACTTTCTTCCACAGCCTTCCACTAATTGGGTGTTAATAATTTTAACTCTGACATGTTTCCCTTAACCATATTTAAATTTTGAAATTGTCATTTTTGGATCACATAATCTGGTGTGCTTCTGTGTGGATTTATTTGACATCTCATTTAGACAGCTGGCTGTTTGAATACAAGCCTCTAAGATCCAGACACCATTCTGATTAATAACCAGGCACCATTTACTTTCTTCACCACACTTTACTTCAATAACCTTGTCGTGATGGTGATTATTGAATAAGGCTGTAGTCTCAGAACAACTATTCTTGAATTGGAGCAACAGTTAAGTAGGAACCCAAGCTCCATCTGTTTGTCCACGGGGTTTTCATGTATCAGATTTACTTTGGCAGTCATAATTTGAAAAAAATTAAAACTTTGAAGACAAACTGCACCTAGCAGCCATAAGCCAATCAGCAACCAATAAACTGAACAGATACACAAAAATAAAGTAAGAGAAGCAAGCTACAAGCAGGAAAGCCAAAGCCCATATAAAAGCAAAGTACAGCATTGTCAACCACAGCCTTGGAGTATAAGTCGATTGAACTATTATCATCATCAATTTCCCCAATAACCCAGCACTCCAGACAATGTTGGTATGAGGAGTCTATTTGAGTACAGTTCCATCTGGGGCTGCACTCCACAAGCTTTTGTCCCATAGAGTTTAATTTCCCATTTGATTGGGCTCTGTTGAACTTAAGTAGGCAGCGCCTTCCTGGATCAATTCTTCCAAGTGCAGATCTCTGATCAACCAATCAAAACTTGTCATGCTACTACAAGATATATGTGTGGGAAACCTGGGTCCCATACCGTTGGACATCAACTAAGCAGAGGGTCTCCTCACACACACACCACCACCACCAAGGACCAATGACCATTACTTCCACAGTCTCGAGGCAGTCATTTTCTGGGAAATGTGGTAATCCCTTCTTGGAAAGAAGACACTATCTCTCTGGGTTCACTTCCTTAGAGACTTTCTACTGACAATGCCTGAGAGACGCGACTGGCAAGACTGGCTCCCCATGAGACATTCCTGAGGAGAAACCACAGAGACCTACCCCAATGCAGCAAGAAACCTGGACCTAGAGAAGCCACATGGAGACTCCTGCCAGCGCTGAGATGCTTACAGTACCATTGAATCCAAAGACTTTCTATCCCCAGGCTTGTGACCATCCTGCATTTGGCATCATTGCATGTGGTTCATAAAGTTCTGAAGACAACTTTGTAGATTGCTGTCAGATGTATAGGCTAACATTGGACTTAGGACCTTGGACTGTACTGGGTTAGGATGTTTTCTTATAGTACAGCTGCCTTTGTATATAAACCTCTCCCTTATATACACATGCATGTTTATGATTTTGTTTCTTCAGTCTACCCAGACTAAGACAATATCTCACCTCAATTTAGAGAATATTCCAAGAATACATTTGACACCTTGAGCACACATAACCAGGTGAGATGTGAGATTGCATAAAAAAACATGAAGAAAGCAAAAAAGTCATTTGAAAGACAAGAAAAATATAATGTGTCAGAAGAAAGTATGATACTTAATTTTTAGTACAGTGTAGAGCAAAAGAAAATGAAATAAAGATGAAAGAGAGTTGACTAGAAATTTTCAAAAGTTATTTTGAGAAGACAAAATGAATAGGCCAAGGAAATGCACACAGCTAGAGCCCTGGTGACTAGTGATAGTGTGTTGGACTGGGTGTGATCCACAAACTCGGCAGTTCAAAACCACCAATCATTCCCCAGAGGAAGGTGGTCCTTCTACTCCTGTGAAGAGTTACAGTCAAAGGAAGGGGAAAGATGGTGACCAAGTAGCAAGTATGGCAGGGGCTCCACAGGAAACAGAACAAAAGAGTCAGTTACTGGGATAGTCTAGACTTCCAGACCACAGGATTTTCAGCATAAAAATAAGTAGATACATTTTACTAAAATTAGAGAGCAGCGATATCTGGCAATTAGAATCCACTTGGTCATTTTTCCCAAAGCCTTCAGCTGGCAGAGTGCAGATTCCCAAGTCCATGGAGAAGAGACCTCAGAAACCCTCTATGGAGGCCAGATCCACTCTCTCTGCCTTCCCTTTCCGGCTGTTGTGACACCCAGACAACTGAAGGAAACATGTGAAGACCCATGCCAGTGTTGATACGTTTCCACTGCCACTGGTTCCACAAGACTTTCTACCCACTGTTATGTTATCTTCCTGCATTTGGCATCATTGCATGTGCTGCATGAATTTTAAAAGAAATTTATGGAATTGTATGGGACATATGGGCTAATATCAGACTTATGGACATGATCTGGATTGGACTGGGGTTTTCTCAATATGCAATTGTTCTTGTATATAAAACTCTTTCTTATACACATGAGTGTCTATGAATTTATTTCTATTCCAGTTAACCTGGAATAACATTGTCATATACCTCAAAGAAATAAGAGATACAAGGTGTCCTCTCCCATGTTCATAACATCACAGTTCAAAATAGCAAGAAACTGGAAGTAGTGCAGATACCCAACGGTGGAAGAATGGACAAGGAAACTATGGTACACACACAAAAGAATAGTGTGCAACCCTAAAGAGTGATGAAAACCTAAGTCACCGCATGACATGAAAGAACCTGGAAACCATTATGCTGAGTGAAGTAAGTCAGTCACGAAAGGACAAACATTGTACGTGAGTATCTTACTATAAGATGTAATACCAACTAAATGAGTCTTAGGAATCAATTACTGAACAAAAGGAAAGAAGGCCACTTTCAGACCATGAATCATACAGCATTCCCTTCTGTGCCCTTTACAATAACCAAGGTGGAGGCTTCGTATTGTCTGGATTCACTCCTTCAAGAGGCAGCAATTGGCAGATGACCAGATCCACTTGAGGCTATACATCAAAACCAGACTGGGGAAAGGGGGGAAAGTGTCTACTCCCCAGGTAAACAGGATAGGACCATTGCCTCCCATGGTTCATGGTTTGTGGGAGAATGCAGATGGGTCAGTCAAGGGAGTTGATGAAGCAGTGGTTGGCCTGACTCTCCATCTGGGATAAACGGAACCTTGCTTCTTGTTCTCTGACTAAAGCTGCAGAAGGCAGCAGTTTGCAAACTTATCAGTTACTTCATTTTCATCCTACTCTCCTGGCTGATGTGTTGATGTTTCTTTGTAACCCTTCAAATTATGACCTGTGCTTTCATGTATACTCTGTCATGTATTGCAGACTCCATTCAGAGAATATATTTAAGCCTGCTTCTAATAAAGTTTGAGGCCTTGTAATGTCTGTACAGCAGGGAACCTGACTCTTCAACCATATCTTTCTTTTCTTCTTATCTATAAGTTTTCTGATTGTAGATTGTACCCCTCTCTCTCCTGTCAGTAATGTAAGATACAGAGCTGGTTTTTATGATATCTTCCACTGGGACAATCGAGTCCCCCACCAGAATAGATGGAAAAGTTTGCCAGAATTTCAAGCCAAAAACAGGAGAGGGGACATTATGGAGGAGACACTGATAATTCTGTTGGTCAGGATGATGGGTAATTGTAACATATTTCTAGTTTGATTACAATATGCAGAAAGCCTAGACTGGGATAATAAAATTAAGCAACCTGATCTAGTCATAGTTTGAGGGATCTTTTATAGAAGAATGAATATTTCATTGTGCAATGGGGAGGAGGGAGCCTTGTTAAATGAATGGTGAGCTCAGGCAACACGTTCGTTAACCTGACTGTAGTTTGGGTTGTGAGCGTGATGGTGAAGGACCTTTTCAGTGTGGTGTAAGTCCAGTGCACATGAACCACTTTGCTAGGATGCAGTCATTGGTTGAAAGGGGTGCAGGGTAGGCTGCATGCTGGTGGTGGGGGGTACTGCCTTCCTCAAGAATTTGTGGAGTTGGGGGCTGAACAATATTTAAGATTTGCAGCAACTTAAGAAAATTAGGATTATGAATCTTTGCCTGCAGTTGTCCTTGAAAGAGGGGTCAGTGTTAACTTCACACCTTTGCACAACTTTTTAGTCACATAAAAATTTCCAAACAAGAACAATAGTTCTAACAAGACAAAATTAAAATGCATACAGCATGAGATATGCCAGCCTTTTTAAAAACATAATAGTTTATAAGTGAGCAAAACACAAATATGCTTTATTTTTACCTATAAAAGTCAGTAATCCTGTTCGTTTATGTCTTTGGTTCCACAATTTGGGTTATCCAATTTTATACTACCCGCTTTCATGAACCCACTACTTTGAGGAGATAGGCATGATTTTGATGTGAAGAATCTTCATTCCCATTGAAAATTTGTGAGTTTGCATTCATAAGCAGTCAAATCAGGACAGGCCATCCAATTAGTCAGACCATTATGCACCAATTCACAAGCTTAAAATTTTTATTGTTGGCTGTTGAAGTTCTGGTCAACTTAATATGGGCCACCTCACTGGTCCCAAAAAGTCACAAAGACATAGTCACAAATTTTTAGCAACTTTAGCCCCCGTGAACTTCAGACAACCCAACCTACACTTGCCTTCTTCTTCAGCTCTCGTGACCCATGTTCACGGGGGTTAGTGACTAGAGTGACCCTACATCCTTATTGCTGAATTCCTTTCCACTTCCACGCAACAAGTGGACCGAGGTGGTCACCCAGCAAGCATTTCAGGCTGCTTACGTGCTCCCTTTAACATTCAGTACCAGAGAGGAGAGTTCCTTCATGGCTTTACTTTTTTTTTTTTAGGGTCAGGCAAAAACCACTAGTTTTAAATTTAAAAATACAAAGAAGTTACTTTATCTTCTGCCCACAGAAATCTTCTCCACTGTGTGAAAATGTCCCAAGCATTCAAAGCAGTGGATGGGGCTTCCCTTTTCAAAGCCTCTTTTGCAGATGTGTCCTATACTCATTTTAAATATTCAAATTGATGGCTGAAAGCAAGTAGATTTAGAAACTTTTTACTTTTACTTTATAATGATTATTTTCATCAATTGCTGTATTAATTACAGTATCAGAAGAAAACAGTATGAACCTAGTTAAGTCAAACTTAATTTTGTTTTCAAACTAAATTTTTAAACAATTAAATTTAATGTTTCTTTTATTTTATTTCATTTTATAGAAATTTTCTTTTGGGGGGGCATCACTGCCCTCTGGTGGGAGTAGGAGGCCCAGCCTTGCTCCTGGAGTGCTGCTGCTGGATTTGAACCACCAACCCAGTGGGCCACAGTTCCGAACACAGCCACTATGCCACCAGGGCTCAGCCTATTTATTTTATTTTAATCCTTATTTATTGACACAAAATATGGACTCAGCCCTCTGACTGCATTAAACCAGGCAGCCTTGTTGACTAAGCAGCACAGTCTCTGTCAGGGAGAAGCTTGGGGCCTTTTTGCTCCTTTAGTTCAGAATGTATATTTGTTGCATTTATTTTTGCCATCTTAGACCCAATTAACTAAAGATAACATCTAGGAATTAAAATTTTGACTTTCCATCTTCTTTCCAGAAAACAATTGAATAAGCAGTGTGGCCTTATGTGATCTCTGGCTGTGTAGCTACAAGTCATTTTAACATGCCTCACTTTTCAGAGGACCCAAAGATGAAAACAAAAGAATATGAGGAAGGACTATCTCCCCTCCCCAGAATGCTTTTTTTAAATGTTAGCTCAATAAGAAGATTCTGTAGAACTCCAAATATCATTGGCTACATAATTACAAATAGTTGCATTTATAACTTTAGAGCAATAATTACAAGAGCTCAATTAACAAAGTGACCAAATTTTATATATATATATATATATATATATATATATATATAAATGTGGCTTTTAGTGGCATTATCAATACCACTTCCTTTGTACAATGTCATGGTTTGTGAAAGCTTTACAATATTTATTTTCTTTTCTAAGTGCAGTATTACTATGGTTAGCAAAAGTTACTCCTACTAAGCAAAAAAAAAAAAATCCTTAAGTCCGATTAAAAAATAATCAAGACATTTACACTTGAATTTTAGCTTTAAGATAACTTTCACATATTTCACACACAATAAATAAGAATTATAACCCAAGTAAAGTTCAAGACATGCCCTTTCTTGTTGGAAAAAAAATGACCTTTTATCATCTTCCCATGGCCCCGAAGTTCACTGATTACCATAGGTGAAAGCCACAAGTGTTGGCAAACGTTATTTAACAATTTGTGTCAGGATCCAATAAGAGTGATCTGCACTTACTTTAGATGAAACATCAAACACTGCCAGGTTGGTCAGGAGTCTTAGGAGACACGCCACAAGGGTATTTATATTTTTTTTTACTGTTGAAATATAAACACAACTTTTCCCTTGATTGAGAAAATGTTTTAGCATTAATTATTACTATTTAATGTTTTCTTCTTTATAATACATGCATTGATTTCTTCTTAAAGGTGACCTATTCTGACTCTGAACCTTAAATGTCTTTTGTTTTATTGGCTTCTGAGGGGTCTGACCTGATTCTTTTAAGACCACTACTACAGCTTGGGTTACAGCCTTTTTGCCTTTTTCTCCCCCAGGAAACTTATTATTATTATAAACCTTTTGAGTAATTTTCATTCAGCCTGATAAAAAAGTTTTGTTATTATTTTTTAAACATTTTACTTTTTATAAATTCATGTTTATTTCTGGGGTAGAGTGAGTTACAAAAGCCAAATAGACTGCTTTAAAGTTCTTAAGGGCCTCCAGATCTATGGGCGTAGAGATCCAGTGGGCATCTAGTGGTAGCACTAAAAAAGGCACTGGGAGATTCCTTTTGTGGGCCAATATCCCCCACCCCTCTCAATCCTCACTAGTAAATACTATTGAGGGCATGAAGTCTCTCAAACTGTTTGGATCTCAATGTGGCCTTCAGGGAATTTGTTTTCCTTAATTTGTTTCTATTTTCTCTCATGTCCCCTCCTCTGCCAAGTCCCAACACATCCTTTCAGGGTCTGGTGGATTATACAGCTGTGCTCTTTTGATGTGAAAAGCACAATCAATATTTCTTGCCAGTTATCCCAAGTAGGGCGATAAGTTTAGAGAAAAACGAGCAGGAACAGGACTAGAGTTCTGCAAAGTAGAGATACTAATTCTGCTGATGTTTTCTGCCCCTCAGGGTTGTGTGCAGACCTTCAGCATCTGTGAGCACTCTACTTTCTGGGAGTGTGAGGTGAGGGTGGCTCCTGCCTTTGAGAGCAGCAATGGGCACTGGAGAAATACTTAAGCAAGACTTTTCCCAAGTAACTGCAGTGAAAATTGGGGCTTAGGTGCAACATAGATAATTTACATTTTACAAAGAGATTCTGGAGTACCAGCAGAATCAAGGATGTTACATAGAACACATGAGCTGCCAAATGTGGACATAGCACTTTGCAGCAGTAGAAAGTTGTTGTACAGAATGTCAGAGACCCTGAGCAGCCAAAACTTAACAAGAGATGAGTGAGACCATATTCCACAGGGAAAGAAGAGACAGACAATTTAAAGGAGAATGATTTGAGCTGATTTTTAACCCTCTCATCATATGCAGACTAATAGAAGAGGAATTCCACTTAAAGTGAAACCATTGAGGTACTCACCTGACCCACATATTAGAACTTTCATTAGGTGAAAAAACACACCTACTTTTTTTTAAATTAAAATCATTAATTTCCTACCAAATAAGAGAAAATATAAAGATAGTTACCAGGAAAAAAAATAAACAAAAGTAATAAAAACAAATGCAATAACATCTCCTTTTACAGACTTAACTTTCAAAGTGTTTCTTGGAAGCAAAGATTCATTACCCAATTCATTACACATTCCAGTTCTCACAACTCTGGGTTAAACTATTCCTGCAACAAAAACACAGACTATTATAAGCAACACAACAAAGCAGATAAAGCAAAAATCTAGAAGGGTAAAAGATCTTCAGAGGCAACATGAAACTGACAGTACAAAAAAATTCAACCAGGAAATCTGAAAACTAAGTCATATCTTTTCTATATAAGCTTTTAAAATTATTTTTTGGGCTGAGCTCTGGTGGCATAGTGGTTGTGCGCGGGACTGCAGCCCACTGGATGGAGGTTCAATTCCAGCAGCGGTTCCACAGGAGCAAAGGTTGGGCTTCCTACTTCCACCACCTGAGGGCAGTGATGCCTAGAAAACAAACAAAAATTATTTTTCATTTTTAAAATAAAACAAAAGCACAGACACAATAAATCTAACTCCCAATGCTTAATCTTCTCTAAGTGCCCAAGCAGGTTAGAGTAATTATCTTTTAACCCAGTCTGTCCAAATCCGAGGTTTGTGGATAAAAACCCTCATTGTTCTTTAAAAAATATCACACAAAGTTTTTATGTTTTTAAAACAAAAATGTCTTGTCCTGATTAACATTTAGCCAACAATCTAAATCTGACTGTCACTTTACACAGAGACAGATGTTCACGGCTAACCAGATTTCCAGATATACCAAACTTATTAAACTGTGGCTTGAAAAGACAAACATCCCCCTTAACAAATTACCAGACTTCCTAAGGTACATTCCAGTGAGACGGGACCGAAGAGTGTTATGGTCCCATCTGACCCCCATCCTTATCTGAAGAGACAAAACCAACCTCACAGATTTCTCTCTGGAGGTTTCAGACAGAGAGAAAACTCGAGCTGAATTCCAGTGCTGTCATGCAGCCACTCAACTGGGAGAGTAGGAGTCGGGAACCCTCAAAATTTTACCAGAGGGCACCATCCTTAGAGGTCCCACAATGCCAGGAGCAGCTATGAGGAGGTGATTTCTAGACAAAGTGGCTTCCCTGGCCAATGCACCAAAAGGTTGTATGTTTAAATCATTGACAGCCACTATAATGTTTTCATAATTTAGAACAGTATTTGGTTATGACTGTATTGCTAGAATCGAAAAGTGATTCTTTGCAGCTTTGAGTGAGCAGTTCAATCCAATTACAAAGGCAAAAATCCATTCATCATTTGTCTAGGACTTAAGCAAGTGTGGACAGAAGCAGAAAGTAAAATGAATGGTATTATTCTTTAGGGTTAGTAAGCATTATATGCTACCACATTAATTAAAATATCCTGGTTAATAAAACAAGAATAGTAATATCCTGGTTACATCTACAGAACAATATTATTAATTATAGTGTTCTGATCTTGAGTACATAAGAGTATATTCTAAAATCAATCACTAGTGGTATATTCTGAGATGGAAGGGGGAAGAAGGCAGGTCATTCAGCAATCAACAAGAGGCATTATAGTAGCGAGTGCTAGTCTGCCTCAAAATAATTACCTGGTATATTCCTTCTTGCTGTATAAACCTATATAACTTATGTAAAGTGTGTGTGTGTGTGTGTGTGTGTGTGTGTGTGTAAAATCATGTTTTCTGGTTTTGTTTCTCCAGAGAGTTCTGCCTAACACAGCTGGTATCAGGAGTGGTTCTAGAGGACTAAGATCATAAATATGAGTTTCCTAAATTGCTTCTCTAGTCTGTTTAAGCCTAACGGTATGGACAGTGTTGCCTCTAGCCTTAAAAGCATAGAATATCTGTCACTGTTACTAGAGAGGGTAGTGTTGATTCATGGTATCATGGTATAAAGTGGCAAAGTTAATATCTGAAAAATCACTATCAATAGGTGAAGCCCTGGTCAGAGGAAAGTCTCAAGATAATTGTGTATTTTATATATTTCAGCACTTTTGTCAGGATGAGAATTATAGGGAATCTTGGTTGGCTGGTCCTCCTTACAATAGAAAATGTGAACAAGGAAATGGATGCGTTCAGAACCTCAGAAACACATCTCAAGTGCCCAATAAAATACCTAAAAGCTTCCACATGTACTACAAAAGAGAGTCTTCTTTCATTTAGTAATAGAGCTGACATTGCTTGCTGGAAAAAAAAGATCCAGAATCTCATCATATGAGTAGTTGAATTACAGTGTCAGCCGCATTATAGTTCTAGGCCAGTATATGATTTTAAATAAGGATATAAATGAAAAAGGAAGGGGACCCTGAAACATGGGATGGGAATATATGGACTGATGATACAGAAGAGGGGAATATGAGCCCCTAGAGCCTATTGAGTCACCCCACTTAATAACTCCTCCCTTCCTGCCTGAGGGGATTGATTCACTTTCAGTAAAACAACTCACACTTGAGCAGAATAACCAAACAGTGCATGCTGTAATTCCACCTGGAGCTGTATCTGTAATATTACCTGGGGGAGAGGCCTTTCAGGATATTTCTAGGAGTATCCAGGAAACACCCCGCCCCACCCATTGTTTCCTCTAGACATGTAACCAGAATTGAATCTCAGAAAGTTCCTAGAGTGAAGCACAAATGACGACTCTGGAAGAATCATGCTATACTCATAATGATCTGCTCGAGTTTTCTAATATGTACAAACAGATGCCTGTGGAATATCCATGGAAATGGGTACTGATGGTGTGGGACACTGGTGCAAGTAATATGACATTAGGCCACTCTGAGTTCCTCTTGATATGGGCACCCTAAGCACAGATTCTTCCTTCAATGTCTCAACAAGAGAGGACAAGAGAGGATTCAATGGTTTATTTAGTTTAACTCAATTATTAGGCCTGTGGGGAAAAAAAGATGGATCTTAGAGAATGATAGGGGTTTATCATAAACTTAACCAGGTGGTGACTTTAATTGCAGCTGCTATTCTGAATGTGGTATAACTGCTTGAGCAAATTAATACTTCTGGTTTGGGCGTGCAGCTATTGATCTGGTCAATGCTTTCTTCTCAATACCAGTCTCATAGGACCAACAAAAACAGTTTTCCTTCAACTGGCAGTGGGAAACAATACACTTACACACCTCTTCCCAAGAAGTACATCAACTCTTCCACCCTGTGCCATAATTTAGTTCAAAGGGACCTTGAACAAAATATTCCACAAATCAATTTTATTGATGACATTTTGCTCATTAGACCCACTAATGAAGATGTATTAGAGATTCTAGATTCACTGGCAAACTTCTGTGTGTAAGAGGATGGGAAATCAACCCAATTAAGATTCATGCACCTTCACCTCAATAAAACTTCTAGCGGTCCAGTGATGTGGGGCATAGCAAGATATCCCTACTCATGTAAATGCTCACCAAAGGGTTACCTATGAAGAGGAGAATTTTCTCAATCAAATGGATAAGATGACACACTGTAGAGACTAGTCCTCATCTTACCTGTCACCTACGTTATATATGCGTATTGAATATCTTTCCTCGTTCATGTAAATTATTGCTAGATACAATTAGGATCAGTGTGCTTTCATATATATGTATGCTAGATATTTGATGTGTGTAAGTATAGTTTCATTAATGTTGTGTTTGATGTTGCGTGTGATTGTATATGGCTAGAGAACTGTGTACAGAGGCCAACCTGATAAAGGCCATCTTGATAGTTGGGTTTATTTAGTCAATTAGGCCTACATATGAACATGTGTGCATTGTTTAATCAGGTTGCAGTCTGACTGGAGGGCAACCAAGATAAATACTCTGCACAATTTGTATACAGTCTCTTTCCCTGGTGATTAGAGCAGCATTCTGCTGCCGGAACTAGTCCTTTGCCTCAACAGTATGCTCTGCTACTGTGGGCTGAGCCAACTCATGGATCCTGTTACCTTGTCAAGAATCACTAAAGTTCTATGAAGACCTACTTTTTCACACTGTTGGTGTATCGCTTGAGTTTGAGGCTGGTGGATTGTGTACATCTAAAGAACCTATCAAGGCCTGCTTAGCTAAGGTGCTGTGCTACTGACTGTTGCTATCCCATGCTGATGTATGCTTTCTGCAGGCCAATTATATCTGTCTTGCCTAAGGGCAGACTCTGATATCTGCTTCCTTGACCTTTGATCAGCCACCTGTGTGAGCTGAAGGACCTTCAGTATCTCAATTGTTCCACATAAGTGAGTTGAACTGAGCCCTCTGTACTGCTGTGTGGATTAATTAGTCATGATATTACTTTGCACTGTATATACCTATCTATCTTTCTATCTATATACACATATTGTGAGAACCAAAATTCATAGACACTCATATGTGTATAAGAAAGAGTCTTCAGGAGTTTATATCAAGGGCTTAAGTTAGAAAATATTTGGAAATGAAGATGGCAACATGTGTACAAATAGGCTTGATACAAATGATGTATTGAATGTTATAAGAGCTGTAAGAGCATCCAATAAAATCATTGAAGAAAAAAAAAGAAAGAGCCTTATATACAAAAGCAATTGAATATTGAGAAAATCTCCCAGCCCAGTCGGGATCAAGTCCCTACGTTCAATATTAGCCCATATGTCCAATACTAGTCTATAAATTCTTCAGATTTATGACACACAAACAATGATATCAACTGCAGGAAAATCACAGTCCATGGGGTGGAAAGTCTTGTGGATCCAGTGGCAGAAGAGGCATCTGAGCACTCTCCGGAGTCCCCACATGGCTCCTTCAGCTCTAGGGCTTCAGTATAGCTCCTTGTATCTTGTCAGCAACCATATCTCACAGGGAGTGAGCATGTGTCCTGCCTCCAGGGAGCTGAGTATCTCCTTAGAGGCTCCAAATGAGTTCATCAAACTGACAAGCCACAATCCACCCCATCTATTCTAATATCTCAAATTGACAGCAGATTATGTAACATATATATATATATATATATATATATATGTATGTGTGTGTGTCCTGATTGTGTTTCTCTAGAGAAGTCTGCCTAACCCAATTGACCATGAGCGACCCTATAGGACAAGGTAGAATTGCCTTTGTGAATTTCTGCAACAGAAATTTTTTTTGGGGGGGGCATCACTGCTCTCCAGTGGTGGGAGTAGGAGGCCCAGCCCCACTGCTGGAATTGAACCTCCGTCCCAGTGGGCCGCAGTCCCGCGCACAACCACTACGCCACCGGGGCTCAGCCAACAGAAATTAATGGGAGTAGAAAACCCAGTTTTTCTCCCTAAGATCTAGCAGCCCAAGGTGTATCCACTATGGCTCCTTCACAGTAATTATGAAGCACTTTCTGCTATATTGTGTGTATATATATGTAAATATACACATATATTTTATATACATCTATAATATTTAAACCAAATATACTCTGGTGAGACTTTCAATAGATATAATTATAT
>PVJH01026773.1:0-29593 GCA_004026705.1 Nesogale talazaci
GTGTGATAAGACCCTCTGCCTCCGTGAGCTGAACTTGACAGCCAATGACGGGTAAGATCGGGAACACTCTTTACCAACCTAAGACAGGTCATGGTCACATTAAAAGGCCATTGACCAATGACGGGTAAGGACTGAGTGTGTGTCCTGACAACCTAAGACAGGCGGAGTTCCCGGGAGGATATCATTTGAAAAAATAAAAGAGGGGGACCTGTCGGGAGCCATCCAGCTGACATGCTTGACCTGGCTACAGTCACGTAGCCTGAACTCTGTTGCAGTCTGTTGCCTGAGGTTCCTAGTTACCTTTGTTACTGTTAACAGCCCTGACCTTGGAAGCTCGGCTTGCAGTTCTGCTGCCATTCACTTGTTAATAACTATATGCTAATTCCCCAAACCTATAGATAAGGCATTTCTGCTTGTCTTGATTTGCAGATATGCTGGCCTTCACTTGTTAATTTTGAAGATCACCATGTGCTAATTGCCTAAGCTTGCCCTATAAACTTGTTTTATTTCTCCCAAATAAACGAGACTTGATCAGAATCCTGGAGTCTTGTCTCCATTTCTCGCGTCTCCTGTCCCCCCAATTCCCACTCCTCTTTCCAGGACTTGCGAATTACGGACCTGCAGGCCGGGACAAATAGTGCCTCAACTTGTCTTAGAAATTGCCATGTATCGCTGTATCTGAATTGTCTTTACCGTGTGTGAATCTCCCTTCTTTCGTTTGTGGAGATTCCTGAGAATAAGGAAAATGGGCAAACACTTTTGCTGAGTCACTTTTGGAGTAATTCAGGTCTTCAGGTCAGACTTGAACAAAGTTTTGGAAATATCTGCCAACAGCTACTATTAGGCAATAGTGCCTAATAGTTCCTCAAGAAAATCATATTGCTCTTCCCCTTATACTCGTGAATCTCCCTCAAAACTGAAAGAGAATCTCAGAGGTTCTAACGTCCTGGAGGTTTACCCTTACGTTTAGTGTTACCTTAATTTTTGTGATTATATGAAGGTTAAGGTTAGTTTCAGTGATCTGGTTATGCCATTTTACAGACTTCTTTAACAGGGGCAGATAACTTTGTTTGAAAAACGTTTGAGGTTCAAAAACAACTTCCAACAAAACTCACTCCTCGTTTCAAGTTAAAATGAGGAGAATATTTCTGCGAACAAAATCCAAGTCCTTCTTGAAGTTCCTTAGCATTCTGGAAGTTTGTCCCACTGAACAGAGGCTTGTCTCTTGAGACTGTAAAATGTGTGAACATCACATATGGATGAGCTATAGGACGTGTTTCAGAAAATATCATTTAAAGCTTCAGTTAATTGTACCACATATTCCTCATGTAAACTTAATTCCTGCCCAATTATTGCATGTACTACCTACTTACCTTAAAGCCGAAACTTAAGCAGTTTCCCACAGTGTCTCTGATATTGGATTTCAAAAGTCGCTAGCTTCCTTCCTCAAGCACTTTCCTCACTGGGTTTCCCGTGTCCAGGTCCCACGTGGCGTTGTCACGTGTCCCGGCCAGCGTGTCGGTAATCCGCAAGTCCTGGAAGGAGGTGCGGGAATTTGGGAGACAGGAGACGCGAAAAGTGGAGACAAAACAGGATTTTGATCAAGTCTCATTTATTTGGGAGAAATAAACCAATTTTATAGGTAAGCAAGACTAGCCAACAAGCCGAGGCATGAAACAAAGATATCTTCAAAATTAACAAGTGAAGGTCAGCACTCCTGGAAGTCAAAGGATAATCACAAATGCTCTATTCACTACCTATATCATCTTGTCAAGCCTCAAAGGCCAGGGCCATCCCTACAACCACTGTCCAAAGGAGGCCAACTCTCCACATCTCAAGGTTTATGCAAAACTTACAAAAGTAACAGACCACAAAACTCAGACAAATAGACCATGACAGAGTTTAGGCTACGTAACTATAGACAGGTCAAGCATGTCCAAGCTGGATGGCTCCGAACATTTAAGGAGTTGGATATTTGAGACCAACGATGTGCTTTGAATTCTCAGGAAAATTTTGGAATGAGATTTTCTGAAACTCAATCTATAGCTCATCCATATGTGATGTTCACACATTTGTAAGTCTCAAGAGAGAAGACTCTGTTCAGTGGCACAAACTTCCAGAATGCTAGGGAACTTCAAGAAGGTCTTGGATTTTATCCGCAGACGTAATCTCCTCATTTTAACTTGAAACGCGGAGTGAATTTTCTTGGAAGTTGTCTTTGAACCTTATACGTTTTTCAATCAAAGTTATCTGCCTCTTATAAGAAGACTGTCAAATGGCATATCCAGTTCCCTGAAACCAACCCTAACTTTCACATAAGCACAAAAATTAAAGATTACACAAAATGTAAGGGTAAACCTCCAGGAGTGTAGAACCTCTAAGATTCTCTTTCAGTTCTGAGGGAGATTCTCAAGTATAAGGAGAAGGGCTGGCTGAGCCGTGGTGGCATAGTGGTTGTGCGAGGGACTGCGTCCCAGTGGGACGGAGGTTCAATCCCAGCAGTTGGGCTGGGCCTCCTACTCCCACCACAGGAGAGCAGTGAAACATCCTCACCCCCCCACAAAAAAAAAATGGGGAGAGCGATATGATTTTCTTGAGGCACTATTGTGGAGATTCAGAGTTTCCAGGTGTAAACTGCAAGAAAAAGTATGATATTGTCTCCAACGGATATTCTTGGTATGTCCATGAAAATTGGAGATCGGCTTTATCTGAAATATGTGGCATGCAAGTTCCCCTTTTTCCACCACAGGATTCCCTATCACTCTGGCTCCCCACCCCTCAGTGTCTCTTCAACCAGGCTCTGCCCAATGGTAATTCCAGAACCTTTACAAGAAAACCAAGAGTTACTTAATGGCCAATTAACTCTAACAGTAAACCTAAGATAAAACCTTCTAGGGCTTTGCATTCTCTCTCCTTCACTGTCAAAGAAAGAAGAGTTATAGGGAAATTGGCAAATCTATTTTTGCTGAGTCAAGATTTCACAAAATCAGGGATTCCAGGGCAGTCTGTTAAAGAAAGCGGGCTATTTGATTCCACACATATTCTTTAACTCTGAATGAAAATCGAAGGGTGCGTTTTGATTGTTGATTTAGACTGTTAACCTCCCCCTGTTTTTCAAGCCTTTGTCCATCTGGCTTCCTAAACATTTCATAAAGTAAAGTACATAAACATTACATAAAGTAAAGCTCAAACGAACCCTAAGCCTAAATCTCCAGGGCTGTCCAGTTTTCTCTTTCAGGCCTGGAGATGTACAAGGTGATCAGAAACCGCTTTACATTTTTGCTGAGTCACTCTAGGGGTACCTCACGGTTTAAAGGGAAAATTTTACATGCAAGAGGGCGGTGGATACAACCACCAATGGGTATCATTTGAATTCTCATGACAATTGTAAGGTGCCTTTTGCTGAAGATTTTCACAAAAGTCCCGTGGCTCTCACCCCAGAGTCTTCTGTCTCTGTTTCACATGCCTCTACTCCCCTTGCTTCTAGAAGGCCAAAAAGTAGCCCTCACCGACACATGACGATGAATTTAAACCAAACCATGAACTAAGCCTAAGCTTATCCCTCCATCCAGGGATTTCCAGCCCATACATTTCTAGAAGGAGATAGAAAAGTGCAAGAAAAAGAGAAAAACGAACTTATGGAATTTACACTTTTGGCCTACATCAGGTTTTGCAAGACAAACGTCGTGAATGAGTTGCATATCTGAGCCCAGTGGTATTCCTTGAACTTCCATTGAACTTCCTTGAACTTCCATTTTTAGGAAGACATTAGAATGAGATTTTCTGAAACTCGTTCTATACCTCATCCATATGTGGTGTCCACACCTTTGTCAGTCCCAAGGGACAAGTTTCTGTTCAGTGGGACAAACTTCCAGAAAGCTAAGGAACTTCAAGAAGGACTTGGATTTTGTCCCCAGAAGTATTCTCCTCATTTTAACTTGAAACGCGGAGTTGGTTTTGTTGGAAGTTGTCTTTGAACCTCACCTATTTTTCAAACAATGTGTTCTGCTCTGTTAAAGAAGACTGTCAAATGGCGTTCCCTGAAACAAACCCTAACCTTCACATAAGCACAAAAATTAAAGGTAACACTAAATGAATGGGTAAATATCCAGGACTTTAGAACATCTAAGATTCTCTTTCAGTTCTGAAGGAGATTTATGAGAATAAGGGGAAGAGCGATACGATTTTCTTGAGACACTATTGTGCAGATTCAGAGTTTCCTAGGTTAAAATGCAAGAAAGAGTGATATTGTCTCCAACAGATATTCTTGGTATGTCCATGAAAATTGGAGACCCAGTTTTTCTGAAATCTGTGCCACACAAGTTCCCGTTTTCCACCACAGGATACTCTATCCCTCCGGCTGCCCACCCCTCAGTGTCTCTTCAACCAGGCTCTGTCCAATGGTATTTCCAGAACCTTGACAAGAAAACAAAGAGTTACTTAACGGCCAATTAACACTAATAATAAGGTTTAGATTAAACCCTCTAGGGCTTTGCATTCTCTCTCTTTCTCTTCCAGGTCTGAGGGAGAAAAAAGAGTTTTAGGGAAATTTGCAAATCTGTTTTTGCTGAGTCACGATTGTGGAAAATCAGGGTTTCCAGGGCAGTCTTCAAGAAAGAGTGGGTATTTTAGCCCACACATATTCTTTAACTCTGAAGGGAAATCGAAGGTTGCATTTTGTTGAGAGTTGACTTAGACTGTTAACCTGGCCCATTTTTACAACACTTTGTCCATCCAGCTTCCTTAACATTACATAAGCATAAAGTAAAGCTGACAGGAACCCTAAGCCTATCTTTCCAAGGCTGTTCAGTTTTCTCCATCAGGCCTGGAGATGCACGAGGTGAACGGAAAACATTTTACATTTTTGCTTAGTCACAATTGGCGTAACTCAGGGTTTAGAGGGAAATTTTAACATGAAGAGGGAGGTGGATACAGCCACCAATGGGTATCATTTGAATTCTCATGACAATTGTAAGGATCCTTTTGCTGAAACTTTTCACAAAAGTCCCTTGGATTTCACCCCAGAGTCTTCTGTCTCTGTTTCATATGGCTCTGCTACCCTTGCTTCCAGAAGGCAAAAAAGCAGCCCTCACCAACACATGGCAATGAATAAAAGCCTAAACATGAACTAACTCTAAGCTTAACCCTCCATCAAGGGCTTTCCAGCCCATACATTTCTTGAAGTAGATGGAACAGTGCAAGGAAAAGAGAAAAATGAATGTACATGATTTACACTTTAGGGCTGCATCAGGTTTTCCAAGTGAAACTTCATGAATGAGTTGCATATCTGAGCCCAGTGGTATTCCTTGAACTTCCATTCAATTTGCAATGTGAACTTTGTTGAAACTTGTAGAAATTTCCATGTGTCCCTGTATCCGAATTGTCTTTACGCTGTGTGAATCTCCCTTCCTTCGTTTGTGGAGATTCCTGAAAATAAGGAAAATAGTCAAACACTTTTTTTTTCAAACACTTTTGCTCAGTCACTTTTGGGATAGTTCAGGTCTTCGGGTCAGATTTGAACAAAGATTTGGAAATATCCACCAACGGCTACTGTTCGGCATTTCACGAAAATTGTACAGTGAGTTTTCTGGAAAGATGTGCTGCACTTTCACACTTTTAACCACAGTCTTCTCTATGTCTGTTTACCTATCCTATGTCAAACAGCACTGTCAGAACCCGGACATTAAGCCGAACCATTACGACACCAAAATTTAAAGCTAACAATAACCCAATCCTACACCTCCATGTCTTTCCAGTCTCTGAGTTTCTCCTTTGTTCTGGAGGGAGATTCATAACTTGACGGAGAGCAGCAAAACGATGTTGCCGAGACAGCGTTAGGACAATTCCAAAAATGCAGAGCAAGATTTAATGAGTTGGATATTTGAGATCAACGATGTGCTTTGAATTTTCAGGAAAACTTTAGAATGAGATTTTCTGAAACTCGTTCTATAGCTCATCCATATGTGATGTTCACACATTTGTCAGTCTCAAGAGACAAGCCTCTGTTCAGTGGCACAAACTTCCCGAACGCGAAGGAACTTCAAGGAGAACTTGGATTTTGTGCCGAGAAGTATTCTCCTCATTTGAACTTGAAATGCGGAGTGAGTTATGTTGGAAGTTGTCTTTGAACCTCACACGCTATTCAAGCAAAGTTATCTGCCTCTGTTAAAGAAGACTGTCAAATGGCATATCCAGTTCCCTGACCCTAACCCTAACCTTCACATAAGCACAAAAATTAAAGGCAACACTAAACGTAAGGGTAAACCTCCAGGACTTTACAACCTCTCAGATTCTCTTTTAGTACTGAGGGAGGTTCAAGAGGGTAAGGGGAAGAATGATATGATTTTTTGACCCACAATTGTGGAGATTCAGAGTTTCCAGGGGTAAATTCCTAGAAAGAGTGTGATATTGTGTCCAACAGATATTCTGGGTATGTCCATGGAAATTGGAGAGCGGTTTTCTACTGAAACATGTGCCACTCAAGTTCCCATTTTCCACCAGAGGTTTCCCTATCCCTCCGGATACCCACCCTTCATTCTTTCTTCAACCAGGCTCTGTTCCATGGTAATTTCAGAACCTTTACAAGAAAACAAGGTGTTACTTAATGGCCAATTAACACTAACAATAATTCTAAGAATAAACCTTCTGGGGGTTTGCATTCTCTCTCTTTCTCTTTCAGGTCTGAGGGAGAAAGAAGAGTTTAAGTGGCATTGGCAAAACTATTTCTGATGAGTCACGATTGTGGAAAATCAGGGTTTCCAGGGCAGTCTTCAAGAGAGAGTGGGCTATTTGAGTCCGCACATATTCTTTAAATCTGAATGGAAAAACGAAGGGTGCGTTTTGTTGAGAGTTGACTTAGACTGTTAACCTGCCCTGTTTTAGAAGCCTTAGTCCATTCAGCTTCCTAAACATAAAGTATAAAATATATCTCACACGAACCCGAATCCTCTCTCTCCAGGGCTGTCCAGTTGTCTCCTTTAGGCCTTGAGATGCACCAGGTGAACGGAAACCAATTTACATTTTTGCTGAGTCACTCTTGGCATACCTCAGTGTTTAAAGGGAAAATTAAACAAACAAGAGGGAGGTGGATACAGCCACCATTGGGTATCATTTGAATTCTCATGACAATTGTAAGGAGCCTTTTGCAGAAGCTTTTCACAAAAGTCCCGTGAGTTTCACCGCACAGTCTTCTGTCTCTGTTTCACATGCCTCTGCTCCCCTTGCTTCTAGAAGGCCAAAAAGTAGCCTTCACTAACACGTGACGATGAATTTAAGCCTAAATATGAACTGATCCTAAGTTTCTCTCTCCATCCAGGGTTTTCCAGCCCATACATTTCTAGAAGGAGATAGAAAAGTGCAAGGAAAAGAGAGAAACAAATTCACCGAATTTGCATTTTTGGGCTACATGAGGTTTTCCAAGGCAAACATCGTGAATGAGTTGCATATCTGAGTCCAGTGGTATTCCTTGAACTTCCATCCAATTTGCAATGTGAGCTTTGTTGAAAATTGTCGTAGAAATTGCCATGTGTCCCTGTATCGGAAATGTCCTTACCCTGTGTGAATCTCCCTTCCTTCATTTGTGGAGATTCCTGAGAATAAGGAAAATGGTCAAGCACTTTTCTGAGTCACTTTTGGGGTAGTTCAGGTCTTCGGGTCAGACTTGAACAAAGAGTTGGAATTATCCGCCAACGGCTATTGTTCGGCATTTCATGAAAATTGTAGAGTGACTTTTCTGGAAAGATGCTCTCCACTTTCACTCTTTTCACCACAGGCTTGTCTATGTCTGTTTACTTATCCTGTGTCAAATAGCACTTCCAGAACCCAGACAGTAAGCCGAAACATTATATAGCCAAAAAGGAAAACTAACATCACAATTCTAAGCCTCCATGTCTTTCCAGTCCCTGAGTTTCTCCTTTGTTCTGGAGGGAGATTCATACCTTGACCAAGCAGAGCGAAACGATGTTGCCTAGACAGCAATAGGAAAATTCCATTAATCCAGAGCAAGATTTAAGGAGTTGGGTAGTTGAGATCAACGATGGTCTTTGAATTTTTAGGAAGACTTTGGAATGAGATTTTCTGAAACTCGTTCTATACCTCATCCATATGTGATGTCCACCTTTGTCAGTCTCAAGATACAAGCCTCTGTTTAGTGGAACAAACTTCCAGAACGCTAAGGAACTTCAAGAAGGTCTTGGATTTTGTCCACAGAAGTATTCTCCTCATTTTAACTTGAATCGCGGAGTGAGTTTTGTTGGAAGTTGGCTTTGAACCTCACACGTTTTTCAAACTAAGTGTTCTGCCTCTGTTAAAGAAGCCTGTCAAATGGCATATCCAGTTCCCTTAAAATAACTCTAACCTTCACATAAGCACAAAAATTAAAGGTAACACTAAACGTAAGTGTAAACCTCCAGGACTTTTGAACCTGTAAGATCTTTTCAGTACTGAGGGAGATTGACAAGTACAAGGGGAAGAGTGATACCATTTTCTTGAGGCACTATAATGGAGATTCAGAGTTTCCAGGGGTAAATTGCAAGAAAGAATGTGATATTGTCTCCAACAGATATCCTTGGTATGTCCATGAAAATTGGATAGCGGTTTTCTCTGCAACATATGCCACACAGATTCCCGTTTTCCACCACAGGATCCCCTATCCCTCCACCCATTGTTGGCTATATCCACCTCCCTCTTGCCTGTTAAATATTCTCTGTAAACCCTGAGCTACCCGATGGTGACTCAGCAAAAATGGAAAGTGGTTTCAGTTCACCTTGTGCCTGAAGGAGAAAACTGGACAGCCCTTGACAGATAGGATTAGGGTTCCTGTGAGCTTTACTTTATGCTTATGTGATTTTTAGGAATCTGAATGGACAAACGTTTGTAAAACAGGGGTAGGGAAACAGTCTAAGTAAACTCCCAACAAAAAGCACTCTTCAATTTACATTCTAAGTTAAAGAATATGTGTGGACTCAAATAGTCTGCTCTCTCTTGAAGACTGCCCTGGAAATCCTGATTTCACACAATTGTGACTCAGCAAAAATTGTTTTGCCAAAGTTCCTTAAACTCTCTTTTCTCCCTCAGATCTGAAAGATAAAGAGAGAGAATGCAAATCCTAGAGGGTTTAATCTTAGGTTTATTGTTAATGTTAATTGGCTGTTAAGTAACTCTTTGTTTTCTTGTAAAGATTCTGGAATTATCATTGGACAGAGCCTGGTTGAAGAGAGACAGTGGGATGGAGAGCCTGAGGGATAGGGAATTCTGTGGTGGAAAATGGGAACTTGCATGGCACATGTTTAAGAGAAAACCGCTCTCCAATTTTCATTGGACATACCAAGAATATCTGTTGGAGACAATATGACACTCTTTCTTGCAGTTTACCCCTGGAAACTCTGAATCTCCACAATAGTGCCTCAAGAAAATCATATCGATCTTCCCCTTAAACTCATGAATTTCCCTCCGAACTGAAAGAGAATCTTAGAGGTTCTAAAGTCCTGGAGGTTGACCCTTATGTTTAGTGTTACCTTTAATTTTTGTGTTTATGTGAAGGTTAAGGTTAGTTTCAGGGAACTGGATATGCCTTTGACAGTCTTCTTTTACAGAGGCAGATAATTTGTTTGAAAAACGAGTGAGGAAGGCTGAGCGCCGGTGGCGTAGTCGTTTTCCACGGGGCTGGGACCCAGTGGGAAGGAGGTTCAATTCCAGCAGTGGGGCTGGGCCTCCTACTCCCACCAACGGAGAACAGTGATGCCCCCCCACCCAAAAAAAAAAGGGAAAATGTGTGAGGTTCAAAGACAACTTCAAAAAAAACTCACTCAGTGTTTCTCGTTTCAAGTTAAAATGAGTATAATTCTGGGGACAAAATCCAAGTCCTTCTTGAAGTTCCTTAGAGTTCTGGAAGTTTGTCCCACTGAACAGAGGCTTGTCTCTTGAGACTGATAAATGGGTGAACATCGCATATGTATGAGCTATAGAACCAGTTTCAGAAAAACTCATTCTAAAGATTTCCTGAAAATTCAAAGCCCATCGTTGATCTAACCTTAAGTCTTGCTGTGGATTTACGGAATTTTCCAAACGCTGTCTTGGCAACATAATTTTGCTCCTCTCCGTCAAGTTATGAATCTCCTTCCAGAACAAAGGAGAAACACAGAGACTGGAAAGACCTGGAGGGTTAGGATTCGGTTATTGTTAGCTTTCTTTTTTGGCTATGTAACAGTCCGGCATACTGTCCAGATTCTGGAAGTGCTGTTTGACACAAGATAGGCACACATAGACAAGCCTGTGGTTAAAAGTGTGATTGTGGAGAGCTTCTTTCCAGAAAAATCACTCTACAATTTTCGTGAAATGCCGAATAATAGGTGTAGGTGGATAATTCCAAATCTTTGTTCAAGTCTGACCCGAAGACCTGAACTACACCAAAAGTGACTCAGCAAAAAATTCTTGGCCATTATCCTTATTCTTAGGAATCTCCACAAATGAAGGAAGGGAGATTCACACAGGATATAGACAATTCGGATAGAGGGACAAATGTCAATTTCTACGACAAGTTTCAACAAAGCCCACTTTGTAAACTGGATGGAAGTTCAAGGAATACCACTGGGCTCAGATATGCAACTCATTCACGACATTTGCCTTGGAAAACCTGATGCTTCCCAAAAGTATAAATTCTGTAAATTCGTTTCTCTATTTTTCTTGCACTGTTCCATCTCCTTCAAGAAATGTAAGGGCTTGAAAGCCCTGGATGGAGGGTTAACTTAGGGTTAGTTCATGGTTAGTCTTTTATTCATCATCGTGTATCAGTGAGGACTACTTTTTTTCCTTCTGGAAGAAAGGGTAGCAGAGGCATGTGAAATAGAGGCATAAGACTCTGGGGTGAAAGCCACGGGACTTTCGTGAAAAGCTTCAGCAAAAGGTTCCTTACAACTGTCATGAGAATTAAAGTGACACCCATTGGTGGATGTATCCACCTCCCTCTTGCGTGTTAAATTTTCCCTGTAAACCCTGAGCTACCCCAAGAGTGACTCAACATAATGTCAAGCATTTTCCATTCACCTCGTGCCTGCAGGAGAAAACTGGACAGCCCTCAAGAGATAGGCCTAGGGTTAATGCGTGCTTTACTTTATGCTTATGTAATGTTTAGGAAGCCAGATGGACAAAGTGTTGTAAAACCAGGGCAGGTTAACAGTCTAAGTCAACTCTCAACAAAACGCACTCTTCAATTTCGATATAAAGTTAAAGAATATGTGTGGAGTCAAATAGCCCGCTCTCCCTTGATGACTGCCCTGGAGACCCTGACTTTTCACAATCGTGAATCAGCAAAAAAGGTTTCCCAATATCCCTTAAACTCTTCTTTCTCCCTCAGACCTGAAAGAGAAAGAGAGAGAATGCAAAGACCTAGAGGGTTCAATCTTAGGCATATTTTTAGAGTGAATTGCCCATTAAATAGCTCTTTGTTTTCTTGTAAAGTTCTGGAATTACCATTGGAGAGAGCCTGGTTGAAGAGAGACTGAGAGGTGGAGAGTTGGACGGGTAGGGAATCCTGGGGTGGAAAATGGGAACTTCATTGGCACATGTTTCAGAGAAAACCGGCTCTCCAATTTTCATGGACATACCAAGAATATCTGTTGGACATAATGTCACACTCTTTCTTGCAGGTTACACCTGGAAACTCTGAATCTCCACAATAATGCCTCAAGATAATCATATCGATCTTCCCCTTATACTCATGAATCTCCCTCAGAACTGAAAGAGAATCTTAGAGTTTCTAAAGTCCTGGAGGTTTACCCTTACCTTTAGTGTTACTTTTAATTTTTGTGCTTATGTGAAGGTTAGGGTTAGATTCAGGGAAATGGATGTGCCATTTGACAGTTGTCGTTAGCAGAGGCAGACAACTTTGTTGAATAACGTGTGAGGTTCAAAGACAATTTCCCACAAAACTCACTCCGCGTTTCAAGTTAAAATGAGGAGAACACTTCGGGTGAAGTATTCTTGAAGTTCCTTAGCGTTCTGGAAGTTTGTCCCAGTGAACAGAGGCTTGTCTCTTGAGACTGACAAATGTGTGAACATCACATATGGATGAGCTATAGAACGAGTTTCAGAAAATCACATTCTAAAGTTTTCCTGAAAATTCAAAGCACATCGTTGATCACATATATACACCTCCTTAAATCTTGCTCTGGATTTACGGAATTTTCCTAACGCTGTCTCGGCAACATCGTTTTGCTCCTCTCTGTCATGTTATGAATCTCACTCCAGAATAAAGGAGAAACTCAGAGACTAGAGAGAACTGGAGACTTAGGATTTGGTTATGGTTAACAGTCGTTTTGGGGTACATAACTGTTCGGCTTACTGTCTGGGTTCTGGAAGTGCTGTTTGACACACGATAGGTAAACAGACATAGACAAGCCTGTGATTAAAAGCGTGAAAGCGGAGAGAATCTTTCCAGAAAACTCACTCTACAAATTTCATGAAATGCCGAACAATAGCCATCGGCGGATATTTCCAACTCTTTGTTCAAGTCTGACCCGAAGACCTGAACCACCCCAAAAGTGATTCAGGAAAATTGCTTGGCCATTTTCCTTATTCTCAGGAATCTCCACAAATGAAGGACGGTAGATTCACACAGGGTAAAGACAATTCGGAAACAGGGACACAGGGCAATTTCTAAGACAAGTTTCAACAAAGCTCACATTGCAAATTGGATAGATATTCAAGGAATGCCTCTGGGCTCAGATATGCAACTCATTCACAAGGTTTGCATTGCAAAACCTGATGCAGCCCAAAAGTGTAAATTCCATAAATAGGTTTCTCTCTTTTCCTTGCACCGTTCCATCTCCTTCAAGAAATATATGGGCTAGAAAGCCCTGGATGGAGAATTAACTTAGGTTTGGTTCATGGTTAGACTTTTATTCATTGTCATGTGTTGGTTAAGGCTACTATTTGGGCTTCTGGAAGCAAGGGTAGCAGAGGCATGTGAAACAAAGACAGAGGACTCTGGGGTGAAAGCCATAGGACTTTTTTGAAAAGTTCCAGTAAAAGGCCCCTTACAATTGTCATGAGAATTCAAATGATACCCATTGGTGGCTGTATCCACCACCCTCTTGCGTGTTAAATTTTCCCTGCAAACCTTAAGCTACCCCAAGTGTGACTCAGCAAAGTTTAAAATGGTTTCCATTCACCACATGCATCTCCAGGCCTGAAGGAGAATACTGGACAGCCTGGAGAGATAGGCTTGGGGTTCGTGTGAACTTCTCTTTATTCTTATATAATGTTTAGGAAGCCGGATGGACAAAGGCATATAAAACATTGGCAGGTTAACAATCTAAGTCAATTCTCAATAAAACGCACTCTTTGATTTCCATTCAAAATTAAAGAATGTGTGTGGGCTAACATACCCACTCTCTTTTGAAGACTGCCCTGGAAACCCTGATTTTCCAAAATCGTAAATCAGCGAAAATATATCTGCCAATTTCCCTAATACTCTTCTCTCTACCTCAGACCTGACAGATAAAGAGAGAGAATTGAAAGCCCTAGAGGGTTTAATCTTAGGCTTATTAATAGTGTTCATTGGCCATTAAGTAACCCTTTGTCTTCTGGTAAAGCTTCTGGAATACCATTGGAGAGGGTCTGGTTGAAGAGAGACTGAGGGGTGGGGAGCCAGAGCTATAGGGAATCCTGTGGTGGAAAACGGGAACTTGCGTGGCATATATTTCAGGGAAAATCAATCTCAAATTTTCGTGGACATACCAAGAATATCTGTTGGAGATAATATCACACTCTTTCTTGCAGTTAAACCTGAAAGCTCTGAATCTCCACAATAGTGACTCAAGAAAATCATATCACTCTTTCCCTTATACTGGTGAATCTCCCTCAGAACTGAAAGAGGATCTTAGAGGTTCTAAAATCCTATAGGTTTACCCTTACGTTTAGTGTTACCTTTAATTTTTGTGCTATATTGAAGGTTAGCGTTAGATTCAGGGAACTGGATACGCCATTTGGCAGTCTTCTTTAACACAGGCAGATAACTTTGTCTGAAAAACATGTGAGGTTAAAAGACAACTTCCCACAAAACTCACTCCGCATTTCAGGTTGAAATGAGGACAATACTTCTGGTGAAAAAACCAAAGTCCTTCTTGAAGTTCCTTAGCGTTCTGGAAGTGTGTCCCACTGAACAGAGGCTTGTCTCTTGAGAATGACAAATATGTGGACATCACATATGGATGAGCTATAGAACGAATTTCAGAAAATTTCCTTCTAATGTTTTCCTGAAAATTCAAAGCACATCGTTGATCTCAAATATACTACTTCTTAAATATTGCTCTGGATTTACGGAAATTTCCTAACGTTCCTTCGGCAACATTGTTTTGCTCCACTCCGTCAAGTTGTGAATCTCCCTCCAGTACAAAAGAGAAACTCAGAGACTGGATATACATGGAGGTTAAGGATTGGGTTTTTGTTAGCTTTCATTTTTGGCTCCTTAACGGTTCGGCTTACTGTCTGAGTTCTGGAAGTGCTGTTTGTCACAGGATAGGTAAATAGACACAGACAAACCTGTTTTTTGAAGGGTGAACGTAGAGAGCATCTTTCCAGAAAACACACTCTACAATTTTCGTGAAATGCCGAACAATAGCCATTGGCGGATATTTCGAACTCTTTGTTCAAGTCTCACCTGAAGACCTGAACTACCCCAAAAGGGACTCAGCAAATGTGCTTGGCCATTTTCCTTATTCTGAGAAATCGCCACAAACGAAGGAAGGGAGATTCACACAGGGTAAGGACATTTCCGATACAGGGACACATGTCAATTTCTAAGACAATTTTCAACAAAGCTCACAATGCAAATTGGATGGAAGTTCAAGAAATACCACTGGGTTCAGATAAGCAACACATTCACGACGTTTGCCTTGGAAAACCTGATGCAGCCCAAAAGTATAAATTCCGTAAATTCGTTTCTCTCTTTTTCTTGCACTGTTCCATCTCCTTCAAGAAACGTATGGGCTAGAAAGCCCTGGATGGAGGGTTAAGCTTAGGGTTAGTTCATGGTCAGGCTTTTAATCATCGTCGTGTGTCGGTGAGGGCTACTTTTTGGTCTTCTAGAAGCAAGGGTAACAGAGGCATGTGAAACAGAGACAGAAGACTCTGGGTGAAGCCACGGGACTTTTGTGGAAAGCATCAGCAAAGGGCTCATTTCAATTGTCATGAGAGTTCAACGGCTACCCATTGGTGGCTGTTTCCACCTCATTCTTGTGTATTAAATTTTTCCTGTACACCCTGAGCTACCCCAAGGGTGACTCAGCAAAAAGGTAAAGCGGTTTCCGTTCACGTTGTGCATCTCCGGGCCTGAAGGAGAAAAGTGGACAGCCCTGGAGAGATAGGCATAGGGTTCTGTGAGCATTATTTTATGTTTATGTAATATTTAGGAAGCCAGATGGACAAAAGCTTGCTAAACAGGGGCAGGTTAACAGTCTAAGTCAACTCTCAATAAAATACTTTCTTCGATTTCCATTCAGAGTTAAAGAATATGTGTGGACTCAAATAGCCCATCATCTCTTGAAGACTGCCCTGGAAACCCTGATTTTCCACAATTGTGACTCAGCAAAAATAGTTTTGCCAATGTTCCTTAAACTCTTCTTTCTCCCTCAGACCTGAAAGACAAAGAGAGAATGCAAAGCCCTAGAGGGTTTAATCTTAGGCTTATTGTTAGTGTTAATTGGCTGTTAAATAACTCTTTTTTTCTTGTAAAAGTTCTGGAATTACCATTGGACAGAGCCTGGTTGAAGAGATACCGAGCACAGGGAACAAGAGGAATAGGAAATCCTGTGGTGGAAAACGGGAATCTGCGTGGCACATGTTTCAGAGAAAACTGCTCTCCAATTATCATGGACATACCAAGAATATCTGTTGGAGACAATATCACACTCTTTCTTGCAGTATACCCCTGGAAACTCTGAATCTCCACAATAGTGCCTCAAGAAAATCATTTCGCTCTTCCCCTTATACTCATGAATTTCCCTGAGAACTGAAAGAGAATCTTAGAGGTTCTAAATTCCTGGAGGTTTACCCTTGCGTTTATTGTTCCCTTTAATTTTTGTGCTTATGTGAAGGTTAGGGTTAGTTTCAGGGAACTGGATGTGCCGTTTGACAGTCTTCCTTAACAGAGGCAGATAACTTTGTTTGAAAAACGTGTGAGGTTCAAAGACACTTCCAACAACACTCACTCCTCATTTCAAGTTAAAATGAGGAGAATACTTTTGGGGACAAAATCCAAGTCCTTCTTGAAGTTCCTTTACGTTCTGGAAGTTTCTCCCACTGAACATAGGCTTGTTCCTTGAGACTGACAAATTTGTGAACATCACATGTGGATGAGCTATAGAACGAGTTTCAGAAAATCTCATTCTAAAGTTTTTCTGAAAATTCAAAACACATCGTTGAATTCAAATAAACAACTCCGTAAATCTTGCTCTGGATTTACGGAATTTTCCTATCGCTGTCTCGGCAACATAGTTTTGCTCCTCTCCGTCAAGTTATGAATATCCCTCCAGAACAAAGGAGAAACTCAGAGACTGGAAAGACCTGGAGGCTTAGGATTGTGTTTTTGTTAGCTTTCATTTTTGGCCACGTAACGGTTCGGCTTTCTGTCCGGGTTCTGGAAGTGCTGTTTAAAACAAGGTAGGTAAGCAGATAAAGACAAGCCTGTGGTTAAAAGTGTAAAAGTGGAGAGCATCTTTCCAGAAAACTCACTCTACAATTTTCGTTACATGCCAAATAATAGCCGTCGGCGGATATTTCCAACTCTTTGTTCAAGTCTGGCCCGAACACCTGAACTACCCCAAAAGTGACTCAGCAAAAGTGTTTCAAAAAGAAAAGTATTTGGACATTTTCCTTATTCTCAGAAATCTCCACAAATGAAGGAAGGGAGATTCACACAGGGTAAAGACATTTCGGATACAGGGACACATGTCAATTTCTACAATTTCAACGAAGCTCACCTTGCATATTAGATCGAAGTTCAAGGAATACGACTGGGCTCAGATATGCAACTCATTCACGACATTTGCCTTGGAAAACCTGATGCAGCCCAAAAGTGTAAATTCCGTAAATTCGTTTCTCTCTTTTCCTTGCACTGTTCTATCTCCTTCAAGAAATGTATGGTCTGCAAAGCCTTGGATGGAGGGTTAAGCTTATTGTTACTTCATGGGTAGGCTTTCATTCATCGTCATGTGTCACTATGGGCTACTTTTTGGCCTTCTGGAAGCAAGGGTAGCAAATGCATGTGAAACAGAGGCAGAAGACACTGAGGTGAAAGCCATGGGACTTTTCTGAAAAGCATCAGCAAAAGGTTCCTTACAATTGTCATGAGATTTCAAATGATACCCATTGGTGACTGTATCCTCCTCCCTCTTGCGTGTTAAGTTTTCCCTGTAAACCGTGAGCTACCCCAAGAGTGACTCAGCAAAAATGTAAAGCGGTTTCCGTTCTCCTTGTGCATCTCCAAGCCTGTAGGAGAAACTGGAAAGCCCTGGAGATATAGGCTTAAGGTCCGTGTGAGCTTTACTTTATGCTTATGTAATGTTAGGAAGCCGGATGGACAAAGGCTTACAAAACAGGGGAAGGTTAACAGTCTAAGTCAACTCTCAACAAAACGCACTCTTCAATTTCCATTCAGAGTTAATGAATATGTGTGGACTCAAATAGCCCGCTCTCTCTTGAAGACTGCTCTGGAAACCCTGATTTTACACGATCGTGAGTAAGCAAAAATAGTTTTTCCAACGTCCCTTAAACTCTTGCTTCTCCCTCAGACCTGAAGGAAAATGAGAGAATACAAAGCCCTAGAGCGTTTAGTCATAGGCTTATTGTTAGTGTTAATTGGCCATTGATTAACTCTTTGTTTTCTTGTAAAAGTTCTGGAATTACCATTGGACAGAGCCTGGTTGAAGAGAGACTGTGGGGTGGGGAGCCTGAGGGATAGGGAATCCTCTTGTGGAATACGGGGATTTGCGTGGCATATGTTTCTGAGAAAACCCGCTCTCCAATTTTCATGGACATACCAAGAATATCTGTTGGAGACAATATCACAGTCTTTCTTGCATTTTACCCCTGGAAACTGTGAATCTCCACAATAGTGCCTCAAGAAAATCATATAGCTCTTCTCCTTATATTCGTGAATCTCCCTCAGAACTGAAATAGAATCTTCGAGGTTCTAATGTCCTGGAGGTTTACGCTAAGGTACTTCAAGAAGGACTTGGATTTTGTCCACAGACATATTCTCCTCATTTTAACTTGAAATGCGGAGTGAGTTTTGTTGGAAGTTGGCTTTGAACCTCACACGTTTTTCAAACAAAGTGCTCTGCCTCTGTTAAAGAAGACTGTCAAATGGCATATCCAGTTCCCTGGAACTAACCCTAATCTTCACATAAGCACAAAAATTAAAAGTAAAGATAAGGGTAAGATAAGGGTAAACCTCTATTTCTTTAAAACCTCTAAGATTCTCTTTCAGTTCTGAGGGAGATTCATGAGAACAAGGGGAATAGCAATATGATTTTCTTGATGCATTACTGTGGAGATTCAGAGTTTCCAGGGGTAAACTGCAAGAGAGAGTGTAATATTGTCTCCAACAGATATTCTTGTTATGTCCATGAAAATTGGACAGCGGTTTTCTCTGAAACATGTGCCACGCAAGTTGCCGTTTTCCCCCACAGTATTCTGTCCGGAGCGATCCAGCCCAACATGCTAAACCTGGCTACAGGCCATATATGCCTGATTTCTGTTGCAATTTGTTGCCTGAGATTTGTAGTTTGTCGCCTTTGTAACTGTAAGCAGCCCTAGCCTCTGAAGCTTGACTTGAGGAGTAAAGACCTGAAGAGTAAAGGTTAGGAAAAAGAATTTGTTTATGTTTCTTGACTTTATTAAAAATTTAAGTCCCTGGTTCCCTTTAGAAGGGACAATTGATATTAATAACTGGAAAAGAGTAGGGAATGCCTTGAATGCCTTGAATGATCATTATGAGATTTTTGGAGCCAAGCAGGTTCCTCTTACTGCTTTCACTTATCGGGGTTTGATAGGGATTTAATTGATATTCAAGAGAATAAACCAAAAATTAGAACTGTAATTTCCCGAGTGGAAGAAATTTTAAAATCTAGTAGTAAGCTCCCTTCTCTTTGTGAAATTTCTTGTCCGGATCAAGTCTTGACGTTTGATCTTATTTCTTTTCATAAGGTGTCTACTAGGGAAGAAAAATTACCTTTAAAGTCACATTATTTTGAAAAACCTCTTGGTTATAAAGATCAAGTTCATAATTTGACTGATTCCGGAGACTTTGTAGTGGATGAAGCACCTCCTGATCCTTCAGAGGTGGATTGGGATGACTTAGAAGAGGCCACTAAATACCATAACCCTGACTGGCCTCCCTCGACCTCAAGATCCACCCCTTGCATTTCCCCTTTACAGCCTACTGCTCCTTTGATGCCTTCCAGTCAGGCTTGTGCTAAAACACATGTCTCTTCTCGGTCAACGTTTAAAACGAAAACTCAGTTGTCCATGCAAGACAAGCCTTCTGGCTTGTCTTCTTTTCAGAATTCTTGCAAGAAATTGGTTTTTCCAGTAATTGAGGTTGAGGCCAATGATGACAATAGTGATGAGGATGCAGAATCCACAAGAAAACATGAGCCCTTTAAATTTTTGTTATTGAAAGAACTCAAACAGGTAATCCCCACTTATGGACCCAATACACCATTTACTATGAGCCTTGTAGAAGCTCTTTGTGATAAATGGCTCACCCCAGGGGATTGGAATACATTGGCAAAGTCCGTCTTTCAGGCGGAGATTATTTACTATGGAAGTCAGAATATTTCAACCAATGTAAAGATATGGCTATAAAGAATGCTGGTACTGACACCCCATCGACTCAACACATGTTGTTGGGGGAAGGGGATTACTCTACTTTAGAAGAATAAATAAAGTATCCCCCTGGGTTATATATACAAATTCAGACTATGGCGCTTAAAGCATGGAAAAGAATTCCTCCCAAAGGGGACTCCAATGTTCCTCTCAGCAATATTAAACAAAAAACTGATGAATCTTTCCCAGATTTTACTAATAGGCTTATAACTGCTGCTGAGAAGCTGTTTGGGAGTTCAGAGACAAGTTCAGAATTTATCAAACAGTTGGCCTTTGAAAATGCTAACCCTGCTTGTCAGGCAACTATATCCCCACACAAAAACAAAACCGACTTACATGGATATATACGCCTGTGTGCAGACATAGAGCCCTGTTACTAACAGGGGCTGGCTATAGCTGCTGCCTTTAGTGGCCAAGCAGTTCAAGATTTTTTGGCCGACAGAAAAAAGACCGAGTATGTTTTAAGTGTGGTGAAAATGGTCATTTTGCACGAGAATGTTTTTTTCCTGTCATCCTTTTAATACCTTAGCGAGGGAGATATGGCCATTGCCCTCTCCCAGAATATGACCAGTCCCTAAGACTGATGTTTAAAATAAATAGAGAACAAGCCAGTCAGATTGTTAAGCCATGTGCTTCTTGTGTGACGTTTTTACCAGTCCCCCATTTGGGAATTAACCCTAAGGGACTAGTACCCAACTCGATCTGGCAAATGGATGTCACCCACTATGCAGAGTTTGGGAATCTCAAATATATTCATGTATGCATAGATACCTATAGTGGATTTATTCTTGCTACCCTCCAAACAGGAGAGGCAACCAAGCATGTTGTGGCCCATCTGTTGCATTGTTTTCTATTTTGGGAGTTCCCAAACAAATATAAACAGGCAATGGCCCTGGCTATACAGCAAAAGCTTTTAAAAATGTTTGTAACCAATTACAGATCAAGCACATTACAGGAATCCCTTACAACCCCCAGGAGCAAGGTATAGTTGAAAGAGCCCAGTTATCCTTGAAAACTACTATTGAAAAAGCAAAAAAGGGGGAATGGTACTCCACTAAAGGTACCCCCAGAAACATTCTTAACCACACTTTTTTTATAAGAAATTTTTTAACTTTGGACGATCACAGGAAATCTGCTTTGGATCGTTTTTGGCATTCTGAATCTTAAAAGCAATTTGCCATGGTAAAATGGAGAGAACCAATGGACAATTCATGGCATGGCCCAGACCCAGTATTGATCTGGGGAAGGGGCTCAGTCTGCATTTACTCTCAAGAATATGATGCGGCCAGATGGCTGCCAGATGGACTGGTGAAACAAATTGATGACAAACCTCGATCCAGGGAAGAGACTTCTCCCTGATTATGTTCTTCTCCATTTTTACAGAAATGTATCATGAAAAAATGCAGCAGGGATAACCCATCCCTCTTGCATTACCTAGTCCTTTTACCTTTGCAGTTTACTGAATGTGACTTGTTTATTTTCCTCCTCCCTTAACAATACTTGTGAGATTGTGTGGATTTGGCAGGATTTGTTTTTTGTTTCTTGTTCTAATATTACAGGCTTCTTATGTGCCCTTAATAGTTCAGTTTTTTGTTTGTGGCAACAATAGGTCTTTTACCCAGTTATCCAGAAATTGGACAGAGTTATGTGTGCTAGCCTTGCTCCTTCCAGCCATAGTTATTATTCCTGGAAACGAGCCTGTCCCTATCCCTGCTATTGACTATATGGCAGGAAGAGCTATAGGGCAGTGCAACTATTTGCCCTATTTGTAAGATTGGAGATCAGTACTGCAGTGGCCTTTGGAAATGCAGGTTTGGATATCTCCCTTACTCAGTATACCAAATTATCTAGACAATTAATCTCGGATATGCAGGCCTCATCAGGCACTATGCAAGATTTGCAAGATCAGGTAGATTCTTTAGCAGAAGTAGTATTACAAAAGAGAAGAGGTTTAGATTTACTTGCTGCAGAGCAGAGAGGTATTTGTTTGGCTTTACAGGAAAGATGCTGCTTTTATGCCAACAAATGTGGAATCATAAGAGAAAAAATTAAGCGGCTGCAAGAAGACTTGGAGAAGAGAAGAAAGGAGTTGACCATCATTCCACTGTGGACTCGGCTCAATGGACTGTTGCCTTACCTCTTGGTACTTTTGGGCCCCCTCGTTAGTTTTATTGCTTTTGCTTTCATTGCGGCCAGTATTATTCAACAACCTCATGGCATTTATTAAGTAGCAGATTGAGACCATTCAAGCAAGGTCCCTGCAAGTTCATTATTATCACTTGGAGATGAGCAATCCTGAACAGAGTAGCACACACGACTAGAATGTGATAAGACCCTCTGCCTCTGTGAGCTGAACTTGACAGCCAATGACGGGTAAGATCAGGAGCACACTTAACCAACCTAAGACAGGCCATGGTCACATTAGAAGGCCATTGACCAATGACGGGTAAGGACTGAGTGTGTGTCCTGACAACCTAAGACAGGCAGAGTTCCCAGGAGGGTATCACTTGAAAAAATAAAAAAGGGGGTATTACGGTCGAACCTAAGGCATAACAAGAGCAACGCCATTTTGTGCCTTAGCCAGCAATGGAAAAGTACAGAAAGCTATAGTCTTCTTGCACTAGTCAAAAATTAACTGCCAGATGGCTGTGCCCAGGAAAAGGGCCGATCACAAATGTCTTGTTGAACCTAACAAGCAGAGATTACTAAGGAACAGAGAGTAACATCTGTTACCTGACCCTTTTCTGTATATAGCTTGTTTGTTCTCGCTCTCGAAACCATGTAACTCTGCATTATGTAGCAGCCTGCTTAAGTGAACCAGAGAGTAGCCATTTTGTAGGCTTTAAGAAAAGTTTAAACTGCTTCCTTTGCTTGTACGCTTGTCAGCTATGAAAAAATTTTCAATTGTGTGTTCACCCACCCAGGAATGTTCTTTTAGTGTAAACTTCCTCCTCCCTAAAATGTACTCAGAAACCTTTGTAGTTGAGATCACCTTCTCAGCCAGACCCTCTTTTACTCACCCCTCCCCTTTTCATCCTATAAAGGATGTAAATTTTGTATGCTCGGGGCTTCAGTCTCTGGTCCTGCGTGACTATGTTGTAGCCCAAATTCAAATTCGCCTGGTTCCCCTTTTTGTTTTTTTAATAAAATTCCTAGTTACTCTGCAGAATTGTGGGTCAGTGGTCTTTTTGGGGCGCTTACTCCATAACATTTGGAGTCCCCAGCGAGATCTTGCCCACCGCTGCTGACCTGCCCTGGTGGTCCGGACCTCATCCGCAGTCCCTGCACGGCGCCGATAAATCAGGCCTGTTAATTTTCCTGGCTTGAGAATATTCTCATCTGGAAATCTGAGAAGGCTGGATGCCACATCACTTCTTTGATTTCAGCTAAGACAGTGATGACTGTCACGGCTCTGGTTCTGGTTTTGGTTTTTTCTGACTGAGGATTTTTGATGTTTTTTTTTTTTCCTCTCACTGACTGGTTAATTTGAGACCACTTAGTCTTATGTGGACAGGGGTTCCTTGTCTTTAACTTCCTTATGTTTGTGTGTTCTTAATTATCTGTGTCCTAGCCCTTGGATTAGGTTTTCTAGCACCGAACGACTGGACGACTCCGGGAAAAGTTGGTTTCAGTCTGATATACACAGTAATTTGTTGTCTTTTTCTTTTGCCATGGTGTTTTGTCGACCCTGTCCCTCCTGTCACTATGGGAGAAAACATGTCGAAGAATGTGCCCTGCTCATCCCTTGAATGTTTAACTAAGAATTTCAATGATTTTAAGGCACACAGCGAGAGTTATGGTGTCTCTTTGAATACTTTTGATTTGCCAAAATTCTGTGAGTCAGAGTGGCCAACCTTTGACGGTTCCTGGCCTGGCCTCCTGAGGCGTCGCTTGATATTGCATTGTGTGCCAAGGTAAGGAGGGCCTGTTATGGGAGTCCAGGTCACCCTGATCAAATTCCTTACATTGATGTTTGGATTGACATTGTGTATGATTTTCCCCAGTAGTTAAAGGCTTGCGGAATCAAGCCACCAGAATTGCCCCCCGCGCCATCTGTAAGTGTTAAAACCTCCCTCCCGAAAATCCCCATTAGCCAAGAAGCTCAGTGCCCCTCCAGTTTTGCCTGACCCTGGGGATGACGACTCCCTAGTCAACACCTCCTCCCCACCCCTTATTCTGACCCGGACCCTGTTCCCGATTCCACTAACTGGGAACTCCTGAGTCAGGCCGGAGTGATCCAGCCCTTGACCTGGCTACAGGCCAGATATGCCTGAACTCTGTTGCAGTTTGTTGCCTGAGGTTTGTAGCTTGTCGTCTTTGTAACTGTAAACAGCCCTGACCTTTGAAGCTTGACTTGCAGCTGTGCTGCCATTCACTTGCTAATTTTAAAGATCACCATATGCTAATTGCCTAAGTTTGCCTGCCCTATAAAACTGGTTTACTTCTCCAAAATTAATGAGACTTGATCAGAATCCTGTCTTGTCTCCATTTCTCAGGTCTCCTGCCCCGCTAATTCCCGCTCCTCATTGCAGACTCCCAGGCTTGGACAGGATTCCGTATCCCTCAGGCTCCCCAGTCCTCAGTCTCTCTTCAACCAGGGTCTGTCCAATGGTAATTCCAGAACCTTTCCAGAAAAACAAAGAGTTACTTAATGGCCAATTAACACTAACAATAAGCCTTAAGATTAAAACCTCTAGGGCTTTGCATTCTGTCTCTTTGTCTTTCAGGTCTGAGGGAGAAAGAAGAGTTTAAGGGAAATGGCAAAATTATTTTTGCTTAGTCACAATTGTGGAAAATCAGGGTTTCCAGTTGAGTCTTCAAGAAAGAGTGTGCTATTTGAGTCCACACATATTCTTTAACTCTGAATGGAAATTGAAGAGTGCATTTTGTTGAGAGTTGTTTCAGACTGTTTCCTGCCCCTGTTTTATAAGCCTTTGTCCATCCGGCTTCCTAAACATTACATAAGCATAAAGTAAAGCTCACACGAACCCTAAGCCTATTCCTCCAGGGCTGTCTAGTTTTCTCCTTCAGGCCTGGAGATGCACAAGGTGAATGGAAACTGCTTTACATTTTTGTTAAGTCATTCTTGTGTTAGCTTAGGGTTTACAGGGAAAATTAAACATGCAAGAGGGAGGTAGATACAGCCACCAATGGGTATCAGTTGAATTCTCATGACAATTGTAAGGAGCCATTTGCTGAAGCTTTTCACAAAAGTCCCGTGGCTTTCACCCCAGAGTCTTATGTCTCTATTTCACCTGCTTCTGCCACACTTGCTTCCAGAAGGTCAAAAAGTAGCCCTCACCGACACACGACGATGAATAAAAGTCTATTCATGAACTAACCCTAAGCTTAAGTCGCCATCCAGGGATTTCCAGCTCATATATTTCTTGAAGGAGATGTAACAGAGCAAGGAAAATTGAGAAACACATTTACGGAATTTACACTATTTGGCTGCATCAGGTTTTCCAAGGCAAATGTTGTGAATGAGCTGCATATCTGAGCCCAGTGGTATTCCTTGAACTTCCATCCAATTTGCAATGTGAGCTTTGTTGAAACTTGTCATGGAAATTGACGTATCCATGTATCTGATTTTTCTTTACCCTGTGTGAATCTCGCTTCCTTTGTTTGTGGAGATTCCTGAGAATAAGGAAAATGGCCAAACACTTTTTCTGAGTCACTTTTGTGGTAGATCAGGTCTTTGGTTCAGACTTGAACAAAGAGTTGGAAATAACCGCCGACGGCTATTGTTCGGCATTTCACGAAAATTGTAGAGTGACTTTTCTGGAAAAATGCTCTCCACTTTCACCCTTTTAACCACAGGCTTGTCTATGTCTGTTTACCTATCCTGTGTCAAAAAGCACTTCCAGAACCCAGACAGTAAGCCTAACTGTTACATAGCCAAAAATGAAAGGTAACATTTACCCAATCCTAAGCCTCCAGGTATTCCCAGTCTCTGAGTTTCTCCTTTGTTCTGGAGGGTGATCCATAACTTGAGGGAGAGGAGCCAAACAATCATGCCCAGACAGCGTTAGGAAAATTCCGTAAATCCAGAGCAAGATTTAAGGAGTTGGATATTTGTGATCAACAATATGCTTTGAATGTTCAGGAAAACTTTAAAATGAGATTTTCTGAAACTCGTTCTTTCGCTAATCCATGTGTGATGTCCACACATTTGTCAGTCTCAAGAGACAAGCCTCTGTTCAGTGGGACAAACTTACAGAGTGCTAAGGAACTTCAAGAAAGACTTGGATTTTGTCCCCAGAAGTATTCTCTGAATTTATCTTGAAAGGCAGAGTGAGTTTTTTTGGAAGTTGTCTTTGAACCTCACACGTTTTTCAAACAAAGTTATCTGCCTCTGTTAAAGAAGACTGTCAAATGGCATATGCAGTTCCCTGAAACTAACCCTAACCTTCACATAAGCACAAAAAGAAAGGTAACACTAAATGTAAACGTAAACCTCCAGGACTTTAGAACCTCTAAGTTTCTCTTTAAGATCTGAGGGAGATTCATGAAAATAAGGGGAAGAATGATATGATTTTCTTGAGGCAGTATTGTGCAGATTCAGTGTTTCTAGGGGTAAACTGCAAGAAAGAGTGTGGCATTGCCTCCAACAGATATTCTTGGCATGTCCATGAAAATTGGAGAGCGGTTTTCTCTGAAACATGTGCCACGCAAGTTCCCGTTTCCCACCACAGGATTCCCTATCACTCCGGCTCCCCTGCGCTCAGTCTCTCTTAAACCAGGCTCTGTCCAATGGTAATTACAGAACCATTTCAAGAACACAAACAATTACTTAATGGCCAATTAACACTAACAATAAGCCTAAGATTAAACCCTCCAGGGCTTTGCATCCTCTCTCTTTCTCTTTCAGGTCTGAGGGAGAAAGAAGAGTTTAAGGGACATTGGCAAAACTATTTTTTTCTGAGTCACGATTATGCAAAATCAGGGTTTCCAGGGCAGACTTCAAGAGAGAGCGGGCTATTTGAGTCCACACATATTGTTTAACTTTGAATGGAAAACCGAAGAGTGCGTTTTGTTCAGAGTTGACTTAGACTGTTAACCTGCCCCCGTTTTACAAGCATTTGTCCATCCGGCTTCCTAAACATTACATAAGCATAAAGTAAAGCTCACACGAACCCTAAGCCTATCTCTCCAGGGCTGTCCAGTTTTCTCCTTCAGGCCTAGAGATGAACGACGTGAATGCAAACCGCTCTACATTTTTGCTGAGTCACTCTTGGGGTAGCTTAGGGTTTACAGGAAAATTTAACACACAAGAGATAGCTGGATACAGCCACCAATGATTATCATTTGAATTCTCATGACAATTGAAAGGAGCCTTCTGCTGAGGATTTTCACAAAAGTCCCCTGGCTTTCAGCCCAGAGTTTTCTGTCTCTGTTTCACATGCCTCTGCTACCCTTCCTTCCAGATGGCCAAAAAGTAGCCGTAACCGACACAGGACAATGAATTAAAGACTCACATGAACTAACCCTAAGCTGAACCCTCCATCCAGGGCTTTCCAGCACATATATTTCCTGAAGGAGATGGAACAGTACAAGGAAAAGAGAGAAACGAATTTATGGAATTTACACTTTTGGGCTACATTAGGTTTTCCAAGGCAAACATCTTGAATGAGTTGCATATCTGAGCCCAGTGGTATTCCTTGAACTTCCATCCAATTTGCAATGTGAGCTTTGTTGAAACTTGTCTTAGAAATTGTCATGTGTCCCTGTATCTGAATTGTCTTAACCCTGTGTGAATCTCCCTTCCTTCATGTTTGGAGAATCCTTAGAATAAGGAAAATGGCCAAACACTTTTGCTGAGCCATTTTTGGGGTAGTTCAGGTCTTCGGGTCAGACTGGAACAAAGAAATAGCCACCGACAGTTATTATTGAGCCTGTCATGAAAATTGTAGAGAGAGTTTTATGGAAAGATGCTCTCCACTTTCACACTTTAACCACAGGCTTGTCTTTGTCTGTTCACCTATCCTGTGTGAAGCAGCACTTCCAGATACTGGAAAGACCTGGAGGCTTAGGATTGGGTTATGCTTAGCTTTCATTTTTGACTACGTAATGGTTCAGCTTACTGTCCAGGTTCTGGAAGTGCTGTTTGACACAGGATAGGTAAAGAGACATAGAAAAGCCTGATGTTAAAACTGTGAATGTGGAGAGCATCTTTCCAGAAAACTCACTCTACAATTTTTGTGAAATGTCGAGCAATAGCCTTTGGCGAATATTTCCACCTCCTTGTTCAAGTCTGACCTGAAGACCTGAACTACTCCAAAAGTGACTCAGCAAAAGTGTTTGGCCATTTTCCTTATTCTTAAGAATCTCCACAAACAAAGGAAGGGAGAATCACACAGGGTAAAGACAATTCGGAAACAGGGACACAAGGAAATTTCTACAACAAGTTTCCACAAAGCTCATATTGGGTAGAAGTTCAAGGAATACCACTAGGCTCAGATATGCAATTCATTCACCACGTTTGCCTTGGAACGTCTGATGTGGCCCAAAAGTGTAGATTCTATAAATTCATTTCTCTCTTTTCCTGAAACTCTTCCATCCCCTTCAAGAAATATGTGGGCTGGAAATTCCTGGATGGAGGGTAAACTTAGTGTTAGTACATGATTAGGCTTTTATTCATGGACTTGTGTTGTTGACGACTACTTTTTGGATTTCTTGAAGGAAGGGTAGCAGAGGCATGTGAAACAGAGACTGAAGACTCTGGGCTGAAAACCACTGGACTTTTGTGAAAAGCTTCAGCAAAAGGCTTCTTACAATTATCATGAGAATTCAAATGTTACTCATTGGTGGCTGTATCCACCTCCCTCTTGCGTGTTAAATGTTCCCTGTAAACCCTGAGTTATACCAAGAGTGACTTAGCAAAAATGTAAAGCGGTTTCCATTCACTTCGTGTATCTCCAGGCCTGAAGGAGAAAACTGTACAGCCCTGGAAAGATAGGCTTAGGGTTCGTGTGAGCTTTACTTTATGCTTATGTAATGTTTAGGAAGCCAGATGGACAAAGACTTGTAAAACAGGGCCAGGGAAGCAGTCTGAGACAACTCTCAACAAAGCGCTCACTTGGAACTCCATTCAGTGAAAGAATATGTGTGGACTCAAATACAGCTGTCACTTGAAACCTGCCCTGAAAACCCAGATTTTCCACAATGGTTACTCAGCAAAAATCATTTTTCCAATGACCCTTAAGCTCTTCTTTCTCTCTCAGACCTGAAAAAGAGAGAGAATGCAAAGCCCTAGAATGTTTAATCTTAGTCTTATTGTTAGAGTTAATTCGCAGTTTAGTAACTCTTTGTTTTCTTGTAAAGGTTCTAGAATTACTATTGGACACAACCTGGTTGAAGAGAGACTGGGGGATGGGGAGCCGGAGAGTGGGAATCCTGTTGGGGGCTGGTGGCCGCCTAGGCCAGGATTATGGACGTAGCCAAACTTAGCAGTTTCCTGATTGCATCAGCAGCACTGAGACCCCGCCCTGAGACCCTTGGCTGCTACAATTCCCTGATAGCCTGAAGTAACTGACCTTTACTGCCATTAGGCATTACACTGAATGCTCATTGGTTTAAAAGCACACCATATTTGGAATGGAATGTGTGCCCTCTACCTCATCTCATGCTCTGAGATAAATACTGCTGGCTGAGCCTTGAATAAACAGAGTTTGATCAGAATTTGTCTTGCTCCCTGTCTCTGTGT
>PVJH01026774.1:0-29591 GCA_004026705.1 Nesogale talazaci
AAGAGGTTTATATACGAGAGCAATTGAACCTTGAGAAAACACCCCAGCCCAGTCCGGTCCCACCAAGGTCATAAGTGTGATATTAGCCAATATGTCCGATACCAGTCTATAAATCCTCTTCAGACTCACGAAGCACATGCAATGGCACCAAGACAATCACAGGCCAGTGGGTGCCGAGTCTTGTGTATCCAGTGGCGGTAGAAGCATCTCAGCGCTGACAGAGGTCTCCCCGTGGCTCCTCCTCCAGAGGTCTGGTTCCATCATGACAAGTCCACATGGCTTCTCCTCCGGCATGTCCCATAGGGAGTCAGTGTTGTGTCTTGTCAGTACAGCGTCTTCGAGGGACTGAGCAGAGAGAGACAGTATCTCCTGCTTCCAAGAAGGCAGGACCACATTTCCCAGAATTCTCAGGAAAAGGCCATGCCCACATGGAGGCCTCATTGGCTAGCTCCAAACCCCTACATGCTGGATCCTCAAACTGACACCAGATGCCACATCACCTTAGTATAAAGACAAAAATAGCCAAGAATCTGTGAGATGGGGAGGACCCCCGTCAACATTCAAGAAGGCCGGGAGAAGTTTCTGTCACACACCATCTAAGAGATACCGGCCCCCAGAACACATGTAGGGCGTGTCTATGGGAGGTCAGCTGACCAGCACTGAGGTGGACCCAGCATCATCAAGGTCACAGTGGGCTCTGCTTGCTAGCGGCACTCCGGGACCCTAGAGCGGGCCTGTCAGCAGCTCAGTCTGACTATGTGCTCTGCAGATGGGTTTGTGGCTCCCACTGCCCTCCATAGCCTTCTATCATTGACTGTGCATAATTTTAGCTCTGACCCTTGCCTCTTCCCCGTTTTTGAGTTTGGGAATGGTCGTCTTTGAATCACGCTGGCTGGTGTACTTCTTCTGTGTGGACTCAGTTGATTCCTCACTTAGATGGCTGCTTACTTGAATACAAGTCTTTAAGACCCAGCGGCTATTTTGATGGGTAGCCGGGCACTGTCTACTTTCTTCACCACACTTTGCTGTAGCACCCTTATCCTCAGTGATCATTCCAACAGGAGGAGCATCAAGCAGGACCAAGCTATCAGAACTCGTTGTCCTTACCTTGGAGCTGGGATTTACTATGAACCCAGAATGCCTTCCCGGATCTATGCTTTTTTATTTTATTTATTTCTTATTCATTTGATGTAGTTTGGGCTTTAATACATGTCATATCATTCCATGGTTCGATCCTAATACATAAGCGTACCATTGGCTCCATAAGCAATCTCCGAACATATTTTTCCTTCCTGGGCTTCTTGATGTCGTGTCCTTAGCTCCCTCACCCCTCTGCTCAGCCCCTCCCCCACTCTGAGGTGCACCCTAATATATTAATGGCACAGAAACGACTCCATTTTTGGCAAGCGGCTGAGACACCAGCTGCCTGGGCAGTGCTTGGCCATCCCTGCAGGCCGCAGACACAGGTGGGAATTCTGCCCAGGTGCGCTGCCTTGGGCCTTAGACTCCCCCCAGGCTGGTGAGTCTATGAGGGGTGGTCTCTGCAGACAGCCTCATCTCTCTCCCCCAGAGCTGCTGGTGGGTTTGAACCTCTGGCTCTGTGGTCTGCAGCCCCGTCTTCACCAGGGCACTCCCCCGCCCCCCCTAAAAATCTCCCTGCTGTGGCGCGGGAGCAGGAACTCACAGCACCCCTGTGAGGCACGTCGAACCGCCCCTGTGAGTTTCTCAGACAGTCACCTTCAGAGGAAGAAAGCCCCCGTAGGTAAAACCCAAAGCCATTCAGTCCATCCTGACCATAGAGACCCTACAGGGCAGGGCAGGATTGTCCTTGTGGGTTTCCAAGATGGTAACGCTTTAAGGGAGTCAAAGCCTCATCTTTCTCTTCCGGAGCAGATGGTGGCTTCGAACCGCTGAGCTTGTGGCCTGCAGCCCAACGTGTAATCATGACACTAAAGTCACAGCAGGCGAGGAAGCCCGGAGTCAGACGACCCCAGCACTGGGACCTAGAACCATCCAGGCCCTAGCTGTGAGGCTGAGGGAGGCCGGGGGAATAACTCCCACACGCACCCCTAGTTGCTCAGAAACCCTCAGGGGCACTTCTACTCTGTCCTATGTAGGCAGTATAAGTCAGTACACTCAGTGGCAGGGAGTTTGGTTTTGGGGGTTTGGAGCCTCAGCTTCCTGGTCCATAAAGTAGGTACCTAGATGGTGTTTACTCTCGGGGTGTTCCAACTTGGGGAGGGGCCTCCCAGGTGTCTGGCACAGAGCATACAGCCCCCACACGATGGTGGAGTCCTTGTGAGAGCAGCCACCCCAGCCCACCTGCTGGGATTGTGCAAAGAGGCAAGCATCTGAGACGAAAACTAAAATTAGGAGCCATGGCGAGGATGGGCAGCCAGGACTTGGGCTTGGCCCCTGCCCCTGGGGGGCGGGCCCCTTGATCCAGCTGTGGCTTAGGGAACTTGACATGTTGGGTGCTCTCCAAACCTGGCAGGCCCAGAACCCACTCCCCAGGCCGGGACAAAGGCCCCTGACAAGCCTGCAGCCCAGGCAGGTGGCAGCCAGCCAAGGCCTCAGGATCAAAACATGCCTTAGGAGGGACTGGGCCGAGGGCTGTCCCCTGGGGGCAGAAAGGGAAAAACGCCTTCTAGAGCCAGCAGGAGACAGGCTCCCTGGTTGGCGGGAAGGTTTCCTGGCAGTATTGTTGTGGCTGGGTGTCTCAAGTGGGTCCTGACCCCCCAGGGACCAGGTAGAGGGCAGAACAAAATGCCACCCGGTCCTGAGTCACACCAAGTGAGTGTGGGGACTGCACGAACCGTGGCCTCCTCTCCCCTGAGACCAGAAGAACTAGATGGTGCCCAGCTACCACTACCGACCCTTCTGGGCAGGCCACAACCAGTGGGTTCGGATGCTTCTGGTAGGTGCCACTGAATCGGTTCCGTCCACGGCGACCCCTGTGCACCACACAGCAAACTACCACCCGGTCTGGCGCCGCGGTCCTCACATTCACTCCAGGTCTGAGCTCTGGCTGCAGTGCGGTGTCCGTCCATCCCCTTGAGGGCCGCCCTCTTTTTTTTGCTGCCCCTCATGTCACCAAGCAGGATGGCCTTCTCCGGAGACCGGTCTCGCCTGACAACACGCGTCCAAAGTCTGTCAGAGGACGTCTCGCCACCCCTGCCTCTTGGGAGCATCGTGGCCGTACTTCTCCCAAGTCCGATGCGTTTGTCCTCCTGGCAGCTCGTGGTCCTTCTTACGTCCTTCAAACACATGGACTCTTCTCCGGTCTCCCTCGTCCCGTGTCCAACACGTGCACACCAGGCGATGGGCCAGACCGCGGCGGGGCTCAGGCGCACCGAGTCCTCTCTTGATCTCCGAGCTTCTCAGCACTTCAAAGGGGTCTTGGGCAGCAGACCTGCCCTTATACAGTGTGTCCGCAGGTCTCCTGCCTGTTGCCTCCTGGAGCACTGACTGGGAATCCAATCCCTAGCAGACGGGGAAAATCCTTGCAGGTCGGTGCTCCCAAACCACATTCCCACGGTCCCTCTTCCTGCAGCCAACCAACTGCCGCGACCGTCGCCGCCCCTTCTCAGGGTCGAGTCGCCCTGCAGAGAGACGCTGGTCCAGGACCTGAGAGTCCAGACCTCAGAGGATGGTGGTCCCCCCAATGTGTGTCATGGAAGCATGCTCTGTGTGTGTGTGTGTGTGTGTGTGTGTGTGCCAGAAGGCCTCTTTGTTTTGTAACTACGAGCTGGAAATGCTTCAAGAATCAATACCGAGTCCCTGACTTCATGCCTGGACGTCACCGAGACCAGGATGCCTGGCACTTATGATCTCCTCACAGGAGCAGTTCAGAAGGGTCTGGATCCCCGGGGTGGGAGTGAAAGAGTGGGATGTGGACACACCTGCCCTTTCTCGCCCCGCTTCAGTGCGGACATGAACAGAGCCCTGTGGCACCGTCGTCCCGTGCCTGAGGTCAGCGGTTCAAGTCCACCTGTCTCTCCGAGGGAGAAAGAGGAGGCTGCTGCTCCCATCAAAGTTTACAGCCTCATCCCACCAGGGCAGTGATGCCAAAACAAACAAAAAAAGGAAAAAAAAGTTTACAGCCTCGGATGCTATTCTCCTCTGTCCAGCTGGGTCGCCCTGCATCAGGAGGGACTTGGCAGCCGGGGTTTGCTTAGGTGGGACGTCCTCAGCGAGTGACAGCTGGCCTGGTGGCCGCTGCTGGGCTGTGGACTGGGTGGGTGGGTTGACCCAGCAGCTGGTGACTGACTGCTCCCAAGGAAATGACAGCCTTGGAGATGACTCTCTGGCCCGCTCGGCTCTCCCTTGCGGGGTCACCGTGAGTCGGGAGGGAGTCCAGGGGAGTGGGTTTGGGCTGAGAGTGAAGGGGGGCGGGAAGTGTCCCCTTTGACCCGGGGCAGGTCCGAGCTGGAGTCACAGCACCATCTAGAGGAGAGCACTGGCCCCTGCCCATGGCCACAAGTCTCTCCCGAGGGGGCCTCTTGCTGCCCACTCTGCTGGCACCCTCCTTCTGCACCCCGGGCCCCTCAGCAACGATGATCAAAGGGCAGGATCAAGTTCCACGCTCCGCTCCAACACCCCAGACATTCCAGGAGATAAGGAGCGTGGGCCCTGGCCCTGCCCTCCTGCCCTCTGCCCAGGGCAGGGCCGGGGGAATCCACCTCAGGTGTGTGCTCAGGTGTGTGCGGGGGGAGGGGAGTGGCGTGCAGGGCGGCCTGGCCAGCCTAGCATCTTCCCCTGATGGGACAGGTGGGGGTGGGGCAGGAGGCTGAGGCAGCAGGGCATTTCCAGGTCAGCAAAGCCCTTGGCCTCAAAGCTGGGAGTGCTAGTCCCTTCCCTGATGCCTGCTCTGCCCTGCAGCCCATATATCCCCCCTCCCCCACCCCGCCCATAAAGCACCCTTCAGTCCATCCTGCTACATGCAACAGTTCGCCACCTGTGGGTCGCGACCCCTCTGGGAGTCGAACAACCCTTTCACGTGGGGTGGCCCGATTCATCGCAGTAGCAAAATGACAGGGACGGAGTAGCAACGAAAATAACGTTATGACTGCGGGGTCCGGCCACATGAGGAACTGTCTGAAAGGGTCCCAGCGTGAGGAAGCTTGAGAACCCCTGCTGTGCTGCAATATGCCACTGAGCCCGCGCCACGGGCAGGCCAGACCCTGCCTCGGCCCCGGGTCCCACACCAGGAGGGACTGGCAACGGCTATGAAACATCCAAGATGATGTGGTGGTGTGCGGGACTGCGGCCTACAGGGTTGGTGGTTCAAATCCAGCAGCAGCTCTCCAGGAGCAAGGCTGGGCTTCCTACTCCCACCAAGGCAGTGATGCCAAAAAAAAAAGAAACATCCAAAATGATGGCTTCCCAGCCTCCTGGCCCAAGCAGTCCAGGGCAGTGGGAGAACCGGGGTGACCAGGGGCTCTGCGCAGTGCAGAGGGCTAGGGTTCTGCTTGCTCCACAGGTGGGCAGGAAGAGTCCGCCCAGAGGAGAGGTGCCTCAGCAGAAAGGGCTGACAGGTGACTTCCGGAGAGGCAGTCACTGACCATCCTATGGAGACAGACAAAACCTGGGGGGGTCACTTTGGAGCCTGCATGCTCCCCAGCTCCCACATCCGAGCTGGCAGAGCAGGGCGGCCATGAGTGCAAGGTGGGAAGAAGGGCTGGAGAGGACAGCGCAGAGCACCCCCACCACATACTGGGCCCCTTGAGAGCCCTTCACACGTACCCCGCGGTCCACTGACCCCGGGAGAGAAGCTCTGCTCTAGGGAAAGGTCTCCTGGGCCCAGCAACTTCAGGAACCCAAGGGCCCTGCCTGTGTCTGCCCGCATCCTGAGGCCAGCACCTCTGGACCCCCTGGGCAGTGGGGCTGGAGGAGGACCTCCAGGTGCAGGGGAGGGGGGCAGAACTCAGCACCCGTGCGCCCCCAGCCTCCTGCTGCTGCTGGCTTTCCCACGTGCCGGTTCTCCTGGGACAAAAGTTCCCTGGCCCACAGATAGCATGGGATGGACCTTCTGGTTGTGGGGTTTCAGTGAACTCGGTGGGAATGAGTGCCCCGGGGAGTGCAGGAACATTAGATCCTTAGGAATGCAAGCCATGGAGGGCCGACTCTCCTTCACAACTGTAGCATCATGGGTAACACGGGGAGTGAAGACGAGGAAGGCTTCAACCAGCCGGAGGGACACAGGGCTGCCGCTATGGGCTCAGACACACGGACCCTGGTGAGGAGGGGTCCCTGTGGGTCAGAGCCAGCCCGATGGTACCTCACAAGACCAGCATAACAACAGAGGTGCCCGGGGGGAGGGGGCAGAGTGGGTTATGAGTTGGGCCATTAACCCTGAGGTCAGCAGTTCAAAACCACCCGCCACCCTCACCAGAGACAGAGGAGGCTTCCAGTGAAGAGTCCCCATCTGAGAAGCTCACAGGGGCAGTGCTGCCCTGCCCTGTATGGACATTTGAGTCGGCACCGACCCCATGGCAGGGGTCTGGCTCTCTGAAGCCATAAGAAGGACAGGAAGGGTGATCCATGAGCCGGGACGTCTGACAAGCATACCGCAGGGGCTGGGCTCTGCCCAGAGCAGCAACTTGCAAAGCTTCTCTGTGGCTTACTTCTCTGGAGTGATTGCTACAGACAGGGAGTGAGCATCTTCAGGCCCACCCGTGCAGGGTCACGCGTGTGCAGGGCAGGGACCCACACCACCGGGAAGGAGGCCCGCCCGGCGGGCTGAGGGAGAGAGCTGGTTGCCGGTGTTGGTGCCAGTGACGCAGCTCAGCATCGCAGCCCCCGGGCCAGGCCTGGCAGAGAACCCTGCCCCGCCCTGCCTCCCCTCCCCCTCAGGGTTCCTGCAGGCCTGCTTGCCGAAGCCGCTTGCCCTCTCCTTCTGACTCAGAGCAGCTGCAGGGCTTGAACCACCAGCCTCTGAGAGTAGCTCGGTGCCTCCAGGGCTCTGAGAGGAAGCTGGTCAGGGCCTGGGATGTGAGTGATGGAGGAAATCCCCGCCCGGGAGAGCAGCCACCATGGGACCCCAGCAGGAAGACCTGTTCCAATTCTAAGTGGCGTCTAGTGGAAGCACGTCCTATCCCTTTGGTAAAGAAATCGGATGCCACAGCAGGGGCAGGCAGGGACAAGGCGTCAAGGGGACACCGGAAAAACTGGGAGAACTGATGGGATAGAGACTCTCCTTTTAAGCGTCTGTTGGGGCCCAAAACACAAACCCAGAGACCCCACAGCTACCCAGTCTGTTCTGAGTCGTTGTGACCCTGCAGGGCAGATAGAACTGCCCCTGTGGGGCTCCAGGCTGGCCCTCAGCACAGGAAGGGAAAACCTCGTCTGCCCCCTCACAGAGGCCGGTGGTCTCAAACTGCTCAATGCAGAGCCCGTGGTCCCACCAGGACTCCCCCAGCACCAAGCACAAGCAAAAGAAAGCTCTTCCTCCTTTGAACACTTAGATATGCCAATGCCTGGCCCTGGAAGCGCTCAGCCCCTGGAAGACCCAGCTGTGGAGAGACTGGTTCATCGGGGCAGCGGAGGCGGCGCCACACCCAGGACCCGCCGGGGCAGCAGCCTGCCTCTTCTGCCTGGACAAGAAGGCCGCCTCTTCCTGCCCCAGCCGGAGGCTGCAGGTACCGGCTTCTGTGGGGACGGTGCCTCTGCCTGGTTCCTCGGCACTGTCTGCAGGGGTCGGGTTCACCTCTAACAATGACGAACTCTGCCCCTTCCCAACACACACACACCTGCAGGCACGCATACACACGTGCACGCACACACATGCACACACATGTGCAACACTGGGTCCTGGGGCTACCGAACCCAAAGAGTCACTGACATCCAGTGATGTCAAGCCCATAACGACCACATTCTACTCAGTGTTTAAAGCCCCTGTCCCCAACCCCCTGGGAGGTCCCTGGTGGGGAGCATGGCTTGCGAAGGGTTGGTGGTTCACATACATGCAGAGCGCGGTGAGGAGATGACCTGGCGGTCTGTTTCCGTCAGACTGCTGCTGTGTGTGTGTGTGTGTGTGTGTGTGTGTGTGTAGGTGTGGATGTGAGTGTGCATGTATATGTGTGTGTGCATGCATGTGTGGGTGTGTCTGTATATGTGTGGGTGTGAGTGTGTGTATATGTGTGTGTGAGTGTGTGTGTGTATATGTGTGTGGATGTGAGTGTGTGTATATGTATATATGTGGGTATGTGAGTATGGAGGGAGTGGGTTTGAGTGTGAGTGTGTATGTATATGTGTGTGCATGTGTGTGAGTGGGTGGGTGTGAGTGTGTATATGTGTGTGGGGGTGTGAGTGTGTGTATGTGTGTGTATGACTATGCTTGTGTGTATGTGAGTGTGGAGGAGATTGAGTGTGAGTGTGTGTGTGTGAGAATGTGTAAGTGAATGTGTATATGTGGGTGTTAGAATGTGTGTGTGTATGTGTGAGTGGGTGGGTGTGAGTGTGTATGGGTGTGAGTGTGTCTGTGTGGGTGTGAGTGTGTATGCATATATGTGCTTGTGTATGTGTGAGTGTGTGTGTGTGAGTGTGGGGGGTGGATGTATGTGTGAGTGTGAGAATGTGTGAGTGAGTGTGCATGTGTGAGTGTGTATGTGTGTGAATATGTGGAGGTGGGGTGAGTATGTGTAAGTATGTGAGTATGGGTGTGAGAGAATGTGTGTGTGTAGATGTGAGTGAGAATAAGTGTGTAAGTGTGAGTGAGTGTGTGTGAGTGTGTGGAGGGGGTGGCATCGAGTCAGTTTCGACTCTCAGTGGCCCATGTGACAAAGCAGAGCTGTCCCTGGGGTCTCCCGCCAGACTGTCCCCAGCACCTCTTCCTCCTCCGTGGAGCAGGCAGGTGGGTTCGAACGCCCCGCCTTCTGGTATGCGGCTCCCATTTTCCCCGAGGGACCCCCAGGGCTGGCCCCAGGATGCAGCTCTGGGGCGGTCCCAGTCTCTAACGGGGTCTCGAGGAATCCGAACCCCCTGGCTTGCTGCCACGAAGATGCCACAGGAGGACACGGCTGGGCTTAACCCACTTCCAGGTGGCTTGGGTTACTGGCGCATGCCCCCTGCGGCAACCTGCCCCGGGAAAGAGGAGCCGTCATTTAGGGGAAGGCGTGAAGGGCCCGGATGTGGGCATCAGATTGAAGGTGTTTCAGCGGGAGGCAGCCTGCCAGCGACTCTGCCCGGCCCTTCCTGGAAGCCGCGTTTACAGCCAGACAATCCCTGCCGCTGCTCACGTTTCAGCTGCTGCCCCAACATGCCCTGCCACCGGGCCAAGGGGCTGGGGCACTGGGTCTTGTCGGCTGCCGACAGTTCTGGAGATGGTCCCTGTCGGTTTATGGGTGCTGCCCGGGGAGACCCCCTGCACACAGCCTGGGTGGAGATGAGGCCTCTCCAGGAGTCAGAGAAAAGGTGGCACACTCCAGGGGGTTGGGATGGGAGCTGGTCCTGCCTGGTGGGTCCAGAAAGGCTCAGACCCTCTGCCCTGCCCCTGCAGCCCTGGCTACTGCCCAGAGGGATCGGGGTAGTCAGCACACAAGACTAGGTCCCAGCTTCCCTCTGCACCCCTTCAGCCCCTTCTCGGGGAGCCTGGGGGCACGGCTTCCGAGGAGGCTCCGCTCACCCCAACGCCTGGGGACAGAGAGCCGCAGTAGGGTGCTGGGTGCCCTGTGATGGGAGCCGGGCTCCGCCTGGGCCCCAGGCCGGGACAGTCACGCTCTGCAGAAGCAGGTCAACCTGCCTAGAACAAAGAGCACTTGTGCTGGCCTCCCAGAGCCCTGAGAACCCAGGCCTCCAGCCGTCACCTCTGTTCCGCCCGAGAGGCCCCAGGTGGGCTGCCCATGGGCTGGCTGGGGGCAGAGGGAGGGGAGGAGGAGGGGACAGGGCTGTGGGCACAGCACCTCCCATGCCACCAGCTTCACCACACACACACACATACACACACACACTGCTGAAGCCATTTACGCTCACAGCCATCCTGTGGGAGCAGGCAGAGCGGCCAGGTGGGTCTCCAGCCTGGTGAGCCTCCATGGGAGTGGAGCGCCTCCTCTTTCTCCCTCAGAGCAGTTGTGGTTTCTGACGGACCCTTGCAGCTTGTAGCCCAACACAGAACCGCTAGGCCACCGGGACCCCTTCTCACAAAACCACCCCACCCCCCACCCCGTGCCCCCAGCCCTTGGGAAATGTTTCTGGAAAGAAGGAATCAGGAGTCAGAGGGCACAGGCTCCCGACACTGCACAGCCCCCGGTTGCCAAGACACCTAGGACAGAGTGCCCGGACCCTCAGCTCCTGCCTGACTGCCACAGCAGGAGGGGCAGGCCCCCCGCCCCCCACCCCCCCGGAGTGGCACTCCCTTCTCCAGGGACACTCTCAAGCTTGATACCTGAGCTCCAGGACACCACCCACCCCTAGACTCCGTGTGGGCAGTACTTCTAGATGGCAGTGACCTCTGCTGCACGTCCCTCAGCACAGGGTACCCACTGATACCCGAAATCCAGTCGGGGCCCCCCCTCGGCCTCCCCCTCTGGGTCTCTGCAGCCGTCCTGAGCAGGGGCCCGGCCCCAGAGGGTGTTAACCCTGCCCTATCGGCACATCTTCTGCAATGACAGCGCACACGCAGGGCTGCCCAGGGCAAACAGCAGGGGTCCGCCACCTCCGCGTGGGGGAGGAGAGACTCTCAGAGGGCCAGGTGGGGCGTCCCCCCTTCCTACTAGAGCAGGGGTTCCCAACCCTCCTTATGCCTCGACCCTTTCATACAGTTCCTCACGTTGCAGGGACCCCCAACCATAACATTACTTTCGCTGCGGCTCCACCACTGTCGTTTTGCTAATGCTCTGAGTCGTCGTATAAACATCAGATACGCAGCGTGGATTAGGCGACCCCTGTGAAAGGGCTGTTTGACCCCCAAAGGGGTTGGGAACCGTTGTACTAGAGGGTCCCTGAGACCTCCTGGAAGTGTCCTAGAGGTACCCATCGGGGGTCTCCACGCGTACATGGTCGTCCCTTCCGACTCCCTCCACCCCAAGAGGTTCTGGCGTTTCCTCCACCCCTCACTGGTCTGGGTGAGGGAGGGGGTGGCCCAGGCCCGGGCCCACCTAGCCACAGGCCCCACCACACAGTGGGCCTGTTCCCTGGCCCCGCCCCCACAGGGTTAGAGACAGGCGGGAGATGTGCACCTGCGTAACTCACAGGAAAGTGCTCCAAGAGCCCCTGCCGCTCCCTTCCTGGAAGCCCGCTCCCCACCCACTTAGTCACCCTGGACAGTGTTTTCTCCCCCGTCGTCACTAGACCTTGGTGGCTTTTCACCTCCTGCAGGCCAGCGACCCCTCTGGGCACCGTCCAGAGGCCACGAGGAACCCCCAGAATAATTCTCAAGCGCACCCCCAGGTCCAGTTGCACCGCCTACTTTGAAGCCTGCAGGCCTCAGGGAAGGAGCCCTGGTGGGGTGAGGATGAAGCTCTGGATTCCTGACCACAAGGCCGGTGGCTCAAAACGGCCAGCTGCTCCAAGAGTACCCGATGAGGCAGGCTGGTCCTGCCCAGCCTGGCGGACTGGGAAACCCCCCAGGAGCAGTCCCGTGGGATCGCTGTGGGTCAGAATTGACTCAGTGGCAGTGGGATCTGGGGGGGCTTCAGGCGAGCCCCCTGCAATGGCAAAGGTCAAAGAAGAGGAGCCCGGGGGCACGGAGAGGTGAGGCCCACCTGGGAACAAGCCAGTGGAGACCGGAACTCTGGGGGACCGAGCTGCTGGGCCCCGAGGCAGCAGGAGTGAGAGGGGTGACTGAAGGCCAAGGAGCCCCACCGTGAAGGCAGGATCAGACCCGCTGCTTCCGGCGTTGGTGACGAACATGAAGGTGACGCCCAGGAGCAGGCTCGGGGCAGGCGCTTAGTCTGGGCTTTTCCACGCCTGAGCGGCCCTGGCCTCAGCTCATCACTGGCCCTCGCACATGAGGCCTCTGGCCCAGAAGTCCCACAGCCAGAAGGAGCCCTCAGGATGGAGACACGGGGACCCCGGGGCAGCCACAAGGGCCTGACACAAATCCCCCGCCACGTGCGCACGGCGGGTGGTGTTTCCTCCTGCGCACACCGGGTTCCTGTGAGTCACGGCCACGGCGGCGGCAAAGAAGGCAACCGAGATGCAAGGAAGTATCTGGTCCCCGTGGCCAGGGGCGGGAATCTGACCACTGGACCGCACTGCCTGCAGCCTGCCATGAACCCTTCCGAGGACAAGGGAGGCGAGTTCATGGCACTCCATCGCTACCCAGGGGGCTCTATCCCCAGGCACCCCCGGACCCTGCAGTTCCTGCTTCATGCTCTCAGGCCTATCCTCATGGGCCCCAGCCAGTCGCACCGGCTCCCTGGGGTGGCCTGCTCCAGGGGTGCTGCTGTAGCTGGTGAGGCCAGGAGCCCTGGGAGGGAGAGGCCCTGCCCTGGAGGCTGCCTCAGCCCCAGGCATGTCACTGCCCGGTGGACAGGGACACCTGGACTCTCTCATGGCCCTCTTCCCCTCACTCCCCAACCAAAGCCAGCAGGTCTGACTCGAGGCGGCCCAGGTTGAGCTCCACGGCAAGCCTCTGCGGGCTGGCTTTCTCTTCAAAAGCAGGTCCTCCAGACCTCTACCCCAAGGGGACTCGAACCACCAACCTTCCCATTAGCATCCAAACTCCATGGGCCCCACATGCCTGCGTCTCCCAGAGGGACTCTGGACAGCCTCCAAAACGACTTCCTTTCAGGGGCTCGCACGTGTGTCTAGACCAGCAGGCCTGGGCACAATATCCTTATAAATCCGCCTGCACCCGAGTCCAGGAAGATGCCTGGGGGCAATCCCCCCCACTCAACACCCCCCAACACATGAACCTTCTTGCTGGGGGTCTTGAGAGCAGGGGACCCTGAGCCTCTGACGGCTACCCTCCACTTCTCTGTGGAAGAGAGCTCTGGGACACGGGAAATCAGGCCAGGAGGACAGGCCCCAGTCCGGCCCTTCCCCCACCCTGTCCCCACACAACTGCAACTGGGTGACCCCGAGAGAGCTTTGGCCCCCCGGGCCAGGAGTGAGACAAAATGGAAAGTGGCTCACCGCAGTCCCCTTCCGGGAAGGCCCCGCCCTCAAGGCAAACACCAGGAGTCAGGGAGACTGCCTTACCGGGGCCAGTGTCCCTTCATCCTACACACTGCACTCCTGGCAAGGGCCCTGCCTCCAAGAAAGGGTCAGGGGACAGCAGCTGGAAGAGAAGGGTCCAGCCCTGTCCCTCTGAACACATCCACACCCAAACCGAACGCATGGCCACCAAGTCCACGCCCATCACAGCCACCCCCTAGGACAGGGAGGACTTGGCCCTGCGTGCTTCCCAGACGTGCCTCGTCTTGCTCCCACGGAGCAGCTGGCGGTTTTGAACAGCAGACCTTGCGACCAGTCGTCCACCGCATCAAGATGTTCAAACTCACGGCCCCCGCAGGAAGGAGGAGGACTGCCCCGCGGGGTTCCCAAGGCTGCACGTCTTCACAGCGACAGACAGACGGCCCCATCCTTCTCCCAGGGATGGGTCCCCGGGTTTCAACCTCCGAGCACTTTAACCTCTGTGCCACCTGGCCTTCCAAATAGCTTAAAAAAAAAAAGCCAAGCAAATCCCCATGGCCACTGAGTTGATTCTGACCCCCTCCCCCGCCCCGTGACTCTCAGACTGCAGGTCTCTCTGAGAGCAGGACAGCCTCCTCTCTCTCCCTTCGAGCAACTGGGGGGTGGGGGGTGGGGGAGTTCATGTGTAACCTAGGACCCATCCAACCAAAAACAAACAAGTCAATTATGACTCAGCGTGAACCACCCTCGGGTTTCCAAAGCTGCACGTCTGTCTGTCTGTCTGCAAGGAGCAGACAGCCTCCTCTTTCTCCTGTGGAGTAAACAGTGGGTTTGAACCGCCCACCTTGCGCTTAATAGTGCAAAGCTAGCTGAGGATGCCATCAGCGCTCCCCCCAAAGGCAGCGACCTGGGAGGACCCCAAAGGGCCCACTGTCTACCCCCACGAGCCTGGAGTGAAGCAGGGGGCTCAGTGGGCTGGGCTGGGCCGGGGATCCCAGGGCCAGGGCTGCGCTCACACTCAACTCACTGGCTTGGCAGAAAGCCCACAACCATCTCAAGTATTTAGAGCATGCTAGGGAGGAAGGAGGCCAGTGCCAACCCCCAGCCCCTGCCCCCTGGCGCCCCTCCTCCCCACCATCATCCCAGCGGAGAGCCAGATCCCAGGCATTGGTGGGGACCCTGCTCTATTCAATCGGGAGGGACGGGTGTTGAAAGTCAAAGTCACGGGTTCCCAGGTCTCACCTTTGAGAGGCAGCGTGTCTCAGTGACTCAGGGGGGGCTCCAAGGGGAGGGGGGCTGGCAGACTGCAATGCACAAAGCTACGGGGGTGACCCCCTGGGTCTCATTAGCCACAACTGAGGCCCCCCCCCCCCATTCTGCCCTCTTATCAAAACAAATTAATCCCTGGTCCTACACAGAAAGTCCCCTGTAGCTAGGTTGGTGCTTCCAGGATATCAGCATGCCTCTCCGGAAACAGACAGCCTCTCTTCCTCTCAAGGAACAGCTAGTGGGTTGGAACTGCCCACCGTTAGGTTAGCAGCAGAGTGCTAAACCCTGCGCCACCAGGGTTCCCCGTGGCAATCTGGGCCCGGATCTCCCACTGCCCATCTGCAAGACAGTCCTTCTGAAGACCCTGGCACTAGAGGGACGCGGGGTGCATGGTGACAGGCAAGAGGCTGCCCTGGGGGAGTTTCCTGGGGAACTGCTAGAGCAGGGTGAAGCTGCCAGGCCTCTGTTGACAGGCATGGGACCCACAAGGTGAAGCAGAGAGGACAAATGCCATTTGCTGGTGGCCCCACCTGACCAGCTTCTGCCTGAGATAAGGTCGGGCAATAACAGGACTTCCTCTCAAGAAGGCCTGGGCGGCCGGACCCACTTCCCACCACTGGAAGGAAGCACGGAAGAGCCTTGTACATGGACTTCCCAACCCGCAACACACACATACAACACACACAACACATACAAGACACACAGCACACACACACAACATATACAATACACACAGCACACACACAACACAATACACAACACATACAATACACATACAGCACACACACAACATATACAATACACAGCACAACACATATAGCACACACACATCACATACAATACACACACACACACACACACACACACACCCCGGGGCCCTCAACACCCTGGCTGCTGTACAAGGAAAGTTTGCAAAGGCAACGATGCACTTTTGGGGGACAGGAGGGCTCAGGAAAGAAACCGCCTCCCTGAACTCAGGATCAAGCAGCCAGCTGGGCAGATGCTGGACCTCTGTCCGCGCGCGCGGGGCCCAGGGGCAGGCCCAAGGTGGCCGCGGCCCCGGAGGTGGGGGCGGGGGGGGGGGTTGCGTGGGGGGTGTCGATCTGCCTGGACGAAGGTCTAGCGCGCCAGGCTCCGCCGGAGTCCAGGCCTGCAGGGTCCCTGGCGCCGCGAGGGCCCATCCACCCCCGGGCACCTCGCCCCCCACCCGGCCGCCTCCGCTCAGGTAGGAAGCGCTGGTCCCGGGCGCGGCGCCCACCTGAGTTCGACTTCCTCATCTTGCCACCGCGGCCTCCGCTCCCAGGGAAGTGTGGCCAGCAGGCCGCGGGGCGCAAGCTCCCAGGTCGCTAATCCCGGGCCGGGGGCGGGCGGGCCGGGCCGGGGCGGGGCTGGAGAGGACCCCGCCTCGGCCCCGCCCCAGGGCCCTGTTGCACCTGGTGGAGCTCGGGCGGACAGACGCGTGCAGATGGACACTGCCCGGAAGGGTGCGCGCCCCTCGCCCGGTCTCTTCGCCGCGCCGGGCCCCGGCGCGCCCCGGGGGGTCCCGGTCTGATCCAGGTGGAGGTCGCCTGCGTGCGCCCCGCACGCCCGCGGCTCCGCGCCCCAGGGACACACCCCTGGAGCTGATGGTTCGTCCCGGGGCGGGCGCGGGCCCTTGCCGGTGGGGAGTGACGGCGGGGCGGGGCCGGCCTCGTGGCCTGGGGTAGGGGTGGAGACCAGGGGCCAGCTCTAGGGGCCAGGGCAGGGCAGGTGAAGACTTTACCTGTCCCGCTACCCAAATAGGAATCTGCAGTGTCATCTGTAGAATGGGTGGGTTGGGCGCTATCCAGGAAAATCAGAGCCTCGGGGCCCGAGCAGGACTCAGTGCTGGGGTGGAAGGCGGCCGTGCCATCTCACCCTGGGGACGGGCCGCGGGGAGTAGAGACGTCAGGATGTGCGCTCTGGGCAGGAACTGTCGCCAGAACGCGCCGTGTTGTAACCTTGTGGCACCATTCCAGCATCCATTTTCTCTTTGGTTTGTTTTACTGTAAAGAGGAGAGGGTGGCCGCTTCCCTGGGGAAGGGGTGTGCGAGGGTTTGGCGAACAGACATACCCAATACGAGGTTTTCCCAGATCTGTAGGAGTTTGCCAGCTCACCCAGGTGAGGGGGAGGCAGGCTGCCACAGGCAGGGGAAGGGTGAGGCTGCACACACACACACACACACACACACACACACACACACAGGCAGTCCCTGTCAGCTGGACAGCTGAGAGTCCCTCAGATGGTGCCCAGGGACAGAGGGGAGCAGCCGGGAAGCTTATGGCTTCTGTGGAATGTGTCCCCAGACAGAAAGTGTGACACCACCCAACTTCCTCTTCCTCCTCCCTGTCCTTGACCCTCTGGGAGGAGCCGAGGTGGGGATGAGGTGGGGGAAGGGGGCGTTTCACTTCCTGCAGGAGTGTGGGAGAGCTCCGTGCTGGGTGACCCTCCCCTGTGACTCGGGGGTGGGAAGGGGGCTTCTGTCGGCGGTTGTTATGGGGTCTGCAAGAGTCGGAGCAGGACCCTCGGGTCACAAAGGACCCTCCCAGGAGCAATGGGAGACGGACTTTCATGACAGACCCCAAGACTCGTGGCTGACACCTCAGAGAGCTTCAGAGAGGCCCTTAGAAACCCCACAGAAAGGTCCTCCACGGAGCTTTAGGACCATGGGCCTCTGGGCCAAGGGGCAACCCCCAACACCCAGTCCTGGCCACTCTGTGTGCGTCCCTGGAGAACAGCGCTCCCTCGGGCTGTCAGGGCAATCTCCCGGCCTTTCTTCTGCAGCACCGTGGCGTGGACACCCACCTTCAACCGCTCAGTTAGCAGCTGAACCCGCTTCCATCACCCAGGGACTCTGGTTACAGCAGCAAACCAGAGGAGAGGGAGGAAAGGAAGTCCCCAGGGAGGTGCATGGACACAGTGGCTCAAACCTAACCACCATGGGCAGTGCTTCCTGCGGTAGCCCTGGGGTAGCTACGAGTTGAACCTGACCTAGTGACACTTCATGGCCACTTCCAGGAGCTGCACCTGCCCCCCCCCCCCATGTGTATGTTTTTATCCACTGATTAATCAGCAGCACTCGGGTTGCCCTGGAGAACAGCGGTTCTCAACCTTCCTGACACCGCGACCCTTTCACACGGTTCCGCCTGTGGCGGGGACCCCCCCCCAACCCTAAAGTTATGCTCATTGTTACTTCATCACTGTCATTTTGCTACTTTTATGAGCCGGGCGACCGCTGTGAAAGGGTCATGCAATCCCATAGGGGTCTCGACCCACAGGCTGAGAACCGCTGTGTTCTGGGGCCGGGAGTTGGAGCTGCCCCTGCTTTGCACTCTCAAGCTTGGGCTTCGGCTCCTTGGGACCTGGCTCTGGGAAGAGCCCACCATGGTGGCCGGAGTTTGACCTTGGGAGGTGTGCCATCAGCCAATCTGCAGCTGGCTCACTCCTGAGGCCCCTAAGGCCCCCCAAGACCCGACTGGAAAACCCCACTAGTGTACCAGCCCAGGGGGTGGGGGTCTTTCCCTGAGGAAGCAGATGGGACCTCATTGCCAGAGTGGGTGAGGGACCCAGGTCCTCCTAAGATGATGGAACCCTTCTGGTACACTTGGCCGTTTGGGGGTGTAACTGGGCTGGGAGGGACACTCCATCTGGTGAAGGGATAGGAGGGGTTCACAGTTTTCTAGGAGGAGAGGAAACCCGGCCACCGAAAGGGTGCAGGACTGAGGTGGATGTGCAGGGAGAGGCTGCCTGTCTTGAATGTGCCACTCTGGAGAAGCAAAGTGCCAGGCGAACCAGGGCTGGGCGACTGTGAACAGCTGGGGCGTCGGGAAGCTTGTGGGAACTGAACTGAAAAGAGACTGCAGCCTCCCACCCACTTCTTGCAGGCCCCTGGTAGCTGTGTCCAGCTGGTCAGGGAAGCAGAGTCTTAGGGCCAGTACGGCAGACTGGAGAACCAGGCCCGTGAATCAAATGTTTACTCCTGAAGGGGAAAGTGAGTGCCGTGCATCTCGGTCAGAGTCATGCCCTGAGGGCCCTGCAAAAAGCGGGCTGAAAATGTCCAGTCTCTTTTCATTGTTCACACACACATACACACACACATCGCCGGAACTTTCTGGAGCCCCCTTGATGTGTAGACTGGCAGCAGCAGAAACAGCTCTGGTTCAAATGGGCATGGCTACCCATGACCTGGACAGCAGCGTGGGAAGGTTTCCTGGCAGAAGTGGGGATTGGCCTGAGTGACGGGAAGCCAGGCTTCCCCAGAAAATGACAGCCGTGCAAAGGTCCTGGGGCAGGACTTCACGTGCTCAGTCCCAGGACTAACTGAAGATGCATGCGGGATGCTGAAGTTGGATGACGGAGAGGGGCAGCCGATGCCCAGGGGCCTGGCCAGTGGGCATGTCCAGGTCTAGGATCTGTGCTGAAAGAGAAGTCTTAGAGGGTCTTCCTTCGAGGGGGAGTGGGTGTAGCAGTAGATCCAGGCAGGTGGGTGCAGCATGGACCAACTGCAGAGAAATTCAGGAAGTAAACCATTTGGATCGGAGTGGCTGGAGGAAGGAGCCAGCAGGATGGCAGGAGATTCAACAAAGCAGCCAGTGGCCGGTGGTCCCAGGTCAGGGAGAGGGACCCTTGGAAGGGGATGGCCAGGTTTGGATGGTGTCTGTGTGTCCCAGAGACTGCTCTCAGATAGAAACATCACTGAGAGTCACCCAGGCTGGACTGGAAGCCCACAGCGGGGCGAGGATGCCGCAGGCAGGCCTGCTGGTGGGAGTGGGACGGAGGGCCTGGTTTCATTGGGTGGGAGGGAGGGAAAGTGAGAAGACAGGCACCGGGGCCTTGGGGCTGGACGTGTGGGTTTCATTCGAGGCAAAGCCAAACAGAACAGAAACTTCAGGAAGGCAGCTGACCCATTGGGCACCTCTTGACCATGAAGAAGGCCCTGTTGGCTGGATTTGTCACATGTTGCGTGTGTTTCTGAGTCCTCTTCAACCTTTCTGTCCTTGACAAGAGTGACGGTATGAAGAATACTTTGTTCTAATATCTTATGGCACATATCTTTCAACCTCCCGAAAACAATTAGAAGTCCATTCCCATACACAGATGGCTATTAATCAATGATACAATGAACAACGAATTCTCCTTTATCCATAAACATTGTTAACAAATTATAGGATTATTTTTTTACTCTGCAGAGACTTTTATTTTGGGGGGGGGGGGCATCACTGCCATTTGGTGGGAGTGGGAGGCCCAGACTTGCTCCTGGAGAGCTGCTGCTGGATTTGAACCACCAAGCCAGTGGGTCGCAGTTCCACACACAACCACTAGGCCACAGAGGCTCAGCCCCCGCAGAAACCTTTCTTTGAGGTCAGTGTGAATCAATTTATTTATTTATTTATTTATTTTTAGGCATCACTGCCCTCAGGTGGTGGGAGTAGGAGGCCCAGCCTTTGCTCCGTGGAGCCAGAATCGAACCTCCATCCCAGTGGGCCGCAGTCCAGCGCACAGTGGGCCGCAGTCCAGCGCACAACCACTACGCCACCGGGGCTCAGCCCGAATCAATTTATTTTTTAAGCCTCCAATGTTGTAACTTAAATGAGTGAAGTCAAAAAAAAAAAGAGGGCTGAGCCCCAGTGTCATAGTGGTTGTGCGCGGGACTGCGGCCCACTGGGATAGAGGATCAATTCCGGCTCCCAGGAGCAAAGGCTGGGCCTCCTACTCCCACCACCTGAGGGCAGTGATGCCTAAAAAAATAAATAAATAAAAATAAATAAATAAATAAAGAGTGAAGTTCTTTTCCCACGAAAGGGATCCCGGTGGCCCCGCAGGTTAGGTCCTGGGCACCTGGCGGTCTGACTTAACCAGTCACTCCCTGGGAGAAAGTGGGGACCGTCTCGGGCACCCTGGAGAGCAGGCTCTGCTCTGCCCCAGAGGACGACTCTGGGGGGATCTCTAGGGCACGGTGGGCTTACAAAGCAGGCCACTTCCCTGGGCTGGGGCCGCTTATCCAGCAGCTCTGCCAGAGTCTTCAGCCCTTGGCTTCAAACAGCAGCTTCCGACCCTTCATAGCATCTGAGCCAAGGTCGGCTTTCAGCAGACCTTCCCCACCCAGGACCCAGGAAATCAGTAGCTCTGGGGGTAGGGCCTGGACCACCTCTAGCCCCAAACTGGTGCTCTCCCCATCCCTCCTCACAAGGCCCCTCCCAGAAGCTAAATAGAAGAAGGGGCTTGGGAAAGTCCTGGAAAGGTAAATGGAGGATCCAGCAGGCCCGAGAACCCCTCCTTCCTGCCTCTCCCTGGGGTGCCATCTGTGGGGCTCCCAGAAGCAGCCACAGGGTGCACCACATGAATCCCACCCACCTTAGTGGGTGCTGTTGTTTTCAATGAATTCTGGGAGCACAGTGGCCAGCCGTGCAGAAACCAGGCCCTGACAGCTGGACTGGTGCATGTTCAAGGACCATGATATTTCCCAGACATATCTGACTGCACGGCACCTGGGGATTCCAGGACACATCCTTATACCGGGGCATTCGGCTAGCCTGGGGCGGGCAGTCGATACCACAGGGGACACATCAAGACCCAAGGTCAGCCTGTGAGCCAGACCTCTCCGGACTCGACCTGACCCCTTTGTGCCTGTGCCTCTGTCGGCTTCCCTCCCTGGAAGGTGGGGTCAGAAGGAGACTCTCCACCAGGCATCCACTGGAAGGTCCCACGGGACGCCCCAACCTCCAGTTTAAATCTCAGCTGTGGCTGCTCTGAGAATCGGGACTCGTCCAACCAGTCTGGCATTGTCCCTGCACGGTGTGTGCACTGTCCCCTCCTTCCCTTTGTCCCCAGGCCCCCTCCCACTGGTTCCAGGCATCTGGAGCTGCCTGGCCTTACCTTCCACTCCCTCCTCCTCCTTCAATAGCCCCCCCCCCATTCTCTGCCTCCCCCTCTGACCTCGGAACAGTCTCTCAAGAAACCCAGAGCCACCACCACGTGATGGCCCTACAGGACAGGCCGACCTGGCACGGTGTGCCTCAGAGACTGTCACTCTTGACGGGAGTAGAGAGCCCCATCTTTCTCCCTGGCAGGGGCTGCTAGTTTCAAACTGCAGACCTCAGGGATCGCAGCTCAACTCACACACTGCTACACCATCAGGGCTCCAACCTCCTCCAAGCGCCAGGTGCATCCATCGCCGGAGAAGCTGCACCCTGGCGGGCCGGTGTCAGCGGTCAACACACTCAGCAGCTAATTGAAGGCTTGAGCCCACCGGGGGGCGGGGGGGGTGCTGCAGAAGAAAGGCCTGGCAACCCACATTGGGGAAACCAGCCCTGGGAACTCCGTGGGATGCAGTTTCCACCCTAACGCACAGGGGGCGCCGCAGGTGGGTGTGCTGCTCAGCCGGTGCTTGGGAAATCACCGGGAGGCCTTAAAAACCACCCGTCCAAGCCCTACCCAGAATCTCTTTAGACAACGCGCCCAGGTGATCTGACAGAGGTCTGAGGTGAGCCCCTGGGGCCCTCAGAGGAGCCTGATGCTCCCAGCTGTGGCCCTTAACCCTTCTGCACCTCAGTTTCCCCAGCTGCTCCATTAGAGAGGCAGGATTTACCTTCAGACTGCTGTGGGAGCAGGAGACAGATGTCGATGTCCACTTAAATGTTGTCTCAGGACTGGTCCCTCGCCCCACCTCCCTCAGCCCCACATGGGGCACAGGCCTGGTGTCAATCAGTGGATTGGCTGAAGCAGGAAGGGGGAGGGGACCAGGCGGAGGGTGGCCAAGTCCCAGCAGGCCTCTCCAACAAGCCCTGAGAAGCTGGTGTCCTCTTATCTTAAGAGCCATCAAGAGCTCTCAGGGAGCGAGAGAGCCTCATCTGTTTTCATGAAAGCTAAAATAAACACGGGGCCTGCCAAGCAGCCCTGGGCATGCTGGGAAAACTGCCTCTGGGCAGCAGAGGGGGCTCCCTCTCTCTCAGCCTCACTCTGTTCGGGGCTCTCTGCATCCCTGAAGGACCCTGAGCCAAGCTGGCCAGAGCCAGCCAACTGCTGCTGCCCTGCTAGCTCAGCTTCAGATCTCAGAGGAAGCGGCCTGGGGTTTAAGCACCCCCCCATGCAATCTTTGAGTAGCCTTGGGGCATCATGGTTGTGCACTGGGCTGCAAACGGCAAGGTCAAGGTCTGGTCCCAATTTGACTAAGAGTGTAGGGGTGGAGTCTAGCCCGTCAATCTGGAGATAGCCAATGAGATCACTATGTGGGCATGGCCTTTTCCTGAGAATTCTGGGAAATCCAGTATTCCTTCTTGGAGGAAGGAGATGCTATCTCTCTCTCAGCTCACTCCCTGGGAGACACTGCAGCTGACAAGACACTTGGAGCAGCTACCCCCGTGCCCTGAGCCGGACAAGCCACATGGATGCAACCAGACCTCTGAAGCTGGAGAAGCCACAGAGAGACTCCTGCCAGCGCCAAGATGCTTACCCGCGACTGGATCCCAAGACTTTCTACCCACTGGCTTGTGATCATCCTGCCTTTGGCTTCACTGCATGTATTTTGTGAATCAGAAGAGGATTTTATAGATCGGTGTCAGACATACGGGCTAATATCGGACTTAGGGCCTTGGACTGGACTGGGTTGGAATGCTTTCTTAATGTACAATTACCTTTTGTTGTTGTTGTTGTAGTTTTGTTTTTTGTTTTTGTGGGCATCACTGCCTCTGGTGGTTGTGGGGCACTATCCAGCCAGTGCTGGATTTGAACCGCCAAGCCCGCGGGCTGCAGTTCCGCACTCAACCATTTACGCCACCGGGGTTCAGCCCCAATTACCTTTTCTATAAAACTCTCTATTGTGTACCCAGGCGTGTTTATGGATTTGTAGCTCTGGTCGACCCAGACGAACACAGGCAGTGTCAACAATGACCAGAATCAGGTGCTCTGGTGTCAGGATGAGGACCGGGTCCTGTCTGGGACACACTCGTCTGTCAGAGGCGAACGAGCTTCAGAGCTGGCCTTCAATGGCAGACTCGCTCTGTGTGTGTGTGTGTGTGTGTGTGTGTGACCCCCAAGTCGATTCCAGCCCCTAATAACCGCAGGTAGGGTCTCCGAGCCTGTCAGTCTTTACAGGAGCAGTCAGCCTTGTCCTTCTTCTAGAAGGGCACCGGGGGTTTGAATTGCTGACCCGACTGCAGGCTGACCCAACCAGTTGGGTCACCAGGCCTCTGGGGTCTGCGTGTGAAAGGGCACTTAAAAAAAAAAAAACCTGACCCAAAGAATTCAAGAAGGAAAGGAAATGGTTTGAAAATGATGTTGGCAACAATCGTCCAACGTGCCTGAACTCATTGAACTGTGCTTTGTTAACATTTCTGTAGGACCTCCCAATAAAAGGGAAGGAAAGGAAAGAAGGAAAGAAAGAATTAAAAATAAATAACTAAAAAGAAAGAATTCAACATGGCAAAGAAAAAGGGAAAATTAGAAAAAAGAAAAAACTGGTGACGACAGCAGGTGATGCTTTTCTCTTGAAATCACACGTGTGGGCCAAATAAGACGTGAACCATCCTCATGGCCAAGCCTCCAAGGACAGACAACCCCAAACACTGGTCTGTGAAATCCCAGGGAAGCCTGCGGGCCAGGACTGAACCTGTCAGCAGACATGACTGCTGACTGAGAGGCTGGGGGTTCGAGCCCCCCCAGAGGGGCCTGGAAACAAAGGCCTGGCAATCTCCTTCCAGAAAATCGGTTCCAGAAAAGACTGGAGGACAACTGCAGCTGCCCATAGGTGGAGGCACTGTGAGTGGCAGCTGGTTTGACAACAACTGGTTTTGAGTTCTTGGCTCAGGGAACACATACAGGGCTGGGGCCTACCCTTGAGCAATCGCCCCAGACCCGCCCTGGGCCTCACCCTGGGCCCCTTTCCTGTCCTGCTGTCTGCAGTTCCCTGCTCCCATTAAGTGCGTCCCAGACCCGCCCCCAGAGGCTCCAGTAGACAGAAGTCCCTCCACACTCTCCCTCAGCCTGCCTGGTCTTTTCTTCCCACCCAGTGATATGGAGAAGACCACTTCCCACCCCCAGGCTGCCTCTGCTCCCATGAGACCAAGCGACTTGAGGGTGCAGAGGCTGCCTGGGAGGCATGTCCACTGGGATCCTCATAGACTGAAGGCCAGCAGCTGGCTCCTTTTTCTACGTCAAGGCTAAAACGCAAAGACACTGCTTATACAACTTTCACAGAGGCCCTGGTGGTATCATGATCGAGCAACAGGTTCCTCCTTGAAAGAGGATGATGGCGCCGGCGTCCATGCATGGTCCTGCTGTGTCTTACTGAGCCTGTGAGTCGGATCCACGGGATGCCAGCGAGTTTGGTGGCTGTTGTTTTGTTTTCTTGTTTTCAGTCAACAATTCACATCAATAAGCAGCCAGGGGGCTGAGCCCCGGTGGCGTCGTGGTTGTGCGCGGGACTGCGGCCCACTGGGACGGAGGTTCAATTCCAGCAGGGGGGCTGGGCCTCCTACTCCCACCACCGGAGAGCAGTGATGCCCCCCAAAAAATAAATAAATAAATAAAAATAAATAAGCAGCCAGGCTTTCCATAGAGAGAAGTTGAGAGGATGTTTCACTGTCACCCTTTTACGACTGGGAGGGTCATTTATGACGGGCAGCCTGCAGCAGCTGGAGGACCCACCAGAACTCCCACGGGGTCCTTTGGAAGAGGTTTTATTTTTATTTTATCTTGTTAGTTTTGAGGTTTTACTTTTTTGGCGGGGGGGGGGGCATCACTGCTCTCTGGTGGTCGTGGGAGCTACCCAGCGCTGCTCCTGAGAGCCGCCGCTGGATTTGAACGGCCAATCCCACGGGCCGCAATCCCCCACTCAACCACTTACACCACCGGGGCACAGCCCCCCTTTTTTTTTTTTTTTTTTTTTTAGGCATCACTGCCCTCGGGTGGTGGGAGTAGGAGGCCCAGCCCTTGCTCCTGGGAGCCGGAATTGAACCTCCATCCCAGTGGGCCGCAGTCCCACGCACAACCACTACGCCACCGGGGCTCAGCCCTTTTTTTTGACAATTTTTTACAGCCCTATTACATTCCCGGAAACGGAACATTTCACACTGGTTTCGTATTTCTAATGGACTTCCCATGGAAGGAAAGGTTCCATTCACAGCTTAAAAGGAAAAAAGGGAAACTATATGACACTTGACATTGCTGCTTCAGGGCGAGACGTCCAGTAGTGACAGGATAACGTCTGGAAAGAGAGAAAAACCCACAGAGACGGGCTCAAAAATAAACGAAGACAGCGATTGTGGAGTAGCTCAGGCGAGAAGGCAGGGGCCACTCTGAGCCTGGGCAGGGACTTGCTCCGTGCCTGTGAGACCAGGAAGGGCCCGGTCATGGCTTCACAGTGACACACCTCAGGACACCCACCTCCCACCCACAGGAGATAGGGGCACTGGGTCCGCAATAAATGACCTTGCTGAAGAAAAGGGTCCCCAGGAGACTGAGCAGAGGCCACCGAGGAAAAAGAGACAGAGAGGGAAGAGAAAGGAATGGGTACTCAAGATGGACTTGGCAATCTGGACTCCAGAGGGCCTCAGGGAGCCGTGGTGACCATGTCAATGGGTTGGACTGGAGGGCACAGCCTGGTCACTCAGGACCCAGTCTGGTGACCCCCTGACCAGCTGCTACCACCATGGATGGTTGGTCCTGGGCTGCCACAGGTTCAGGGCGACAGTGGAGGGCTCTGGACAAAGGACCTAGTGCGTTCCAGGGAGGAAGAGAGAGACTGGAGTCCATGAGAGGAACCATCTCTAGAAACAGGGCTGCCAGGAGGCCTGGCCTACTGGCCCAGCCTGTGTGTGAGACCCTCCCCCTGGACCCTAACAGGGGAGTGCTCCCCACTCCTGGTCCGACCCAGGCTGAGAGAGACCAACCTATTAGGGGGGACCTTCCTGCCTTCTGCCCAGTGCCCCGCCCCACCCCAGTGCCACCTGGGGTCAGAACAGCACCCACGGTGAGTGCTTCTAAACTGGCACTAAGTGGGGAGGGGACTTTCTGGGTTCTGTGTGTCCCACTGGCTCCCGCACGGGGCTGGGAACAGAGAGGAGAGGCCCTTTTTGTGTGAATGAAATGGGACGGGACAGAAGAGACAGTCCCCGGAAACCTGACTGGTGCACTCTTCCTTCCGCCGGTCCAGGGGGAGGAGACCCCTGCTCCCTGCCCGCACTGGGGACCCTGCATGGCCCTCCCTCCCTGTGAGGCCGACGGTCACCCTGAAGAAAGGGCCCCGTGCCCACCTCTGGCAGGCGAACGTCCTCAAGCGCTCGGAGAGGTGGCAGGGGGGCTGGAGGGGCAGCACCTGTTAGCCCGCCCGGCACGGGGGGGGGGGCAGCCCTTCCTGGTGCGCAGACCTCCGAGCCCAGCAGGTGGCGCCGTCGCCTCGCACCGGGCAGCTCCTCTCCGGGATGCAAGGGAGCAGCCGGGAGCCGGGCACCGAGGACAGGTACTGGGGGCCATTCGGGGGCGTGTCCAGGGGCGTGGCGGGGCCGGGGCGTGGCGGGGGCGGGGCGAGGCGGGGGGAGGGCAGCTTGGGCGCCGGTCTAGATGGCCAGATTTTAACACTGGTAAAGCGGGACACCATTGACGGGAGGGGGGAGGGCGATTCTTGATTAAAAATTTGATCTAGTGGAAATACGTGTGCAAATGTGCTTGATACAAATGCTGTACTGAATGTAGTAGCTGTAAGAGCCCCCAATAAAATTCAAAAAAAAAAAAGAACATGTCAAGCAAACATTAAAAAAAAAAGAAACAGAAAAAAAATTTTGATCTATAGGGAGCAACAAAAATGTTCAGAGAACGCAAAAGCAGTATTGTAGTATATCTTTTTTTTTTTTTTTTTTTGTGGGCATCACTGCTCTCCGGCGGTGGGAGTAGGAGGCCCAGCCCAGCCCCACTGCTGGAATTGAACCTCCGTCCCAGTGGGCCGCAGTCCCGCGCACAACCACGACGCCACCGGGGCTCAGCCCTGTAGGATCTCTATTTGTTAAATAAATAAACATTAAAGGGACGCGGGACAAATTGTTCAAAAGCGGGACGTCTGGTCACCTTACTCAAGCTGCTGTCCCGGTGACCCGCCCCCCCTCCTAGCAAACCATTCAGTCGCTCACATCAGCCCCTTCTGCTGCCCCCAGCCCCAGCCTGGAACCTGCACACCGGGGAAACCACGCCCCCCCCCCCCCCCGACAGGCATACCCCCCTTCCCGCCCCCAATGCCAGTGGCAGCCGGGACCCTGTCCCCTCGTTCTGGGTGTGGGCCGGGACCCTCCTCACACCAGGCGAACCCCAACACACCCTCTTGCCAGATTTAGGACTGGCCTCACCAAAGACAATGGGCTTCATGGGCTGGGAGAGGGGGGTCACACCCAGTGAGCTAGGGCTAGAAGGGTGGTAGGGAGGCGGGGGTGGGGTGGGGTGGGGCAGCAGTTTGTCTGCTGTGTGACCCTGACTGTTGCACTAACAGATGGGGGGGGCGGGTAACGCTTCTAAGACATTTGTCTCCCTGTCCGCCCCACCAGCACCCAGGTTAGAAAGTTCAGCCTGGGCTTGTCTGACTTGGCCTCTGCACCTCTTCTGTGCCCCCGACTAGCTTGACCTCACCCTGCCTTCCACAGACCCTTTCCCACCCCCAGACCAGGAGTCAGGCTGCCGGAGTCTCCAGGCCTTTCTTCTGAGGCACTTGGGAGGGAAGGCATTCAAACTAACAACCTTTCAACCCCAGTTCTCTTCTTAATCTCTGAACCACCTTCCTTCACCAGGTGCCCCTTCCACTAACCCCCAGGCCTGCACCCAGAGCCTGCCTATCATCTCATGTCCAAGTCCTAGACAGTCCATGACAGTTTAGCAGCCCCAAGTTGACTGTCAAACACCCGTTGGCCTGGAGGTAGAAGTGGGCTTCAAAGGCCATGGACAATGGAATTGAAAGATAATGGAACTTTCCCTGAAAGCTTTGAAGCTCCCTGTATGGGGATGGGCGCCCAGGGAAGCCCCGCGATTAAGGTCATGGATTTGAATCCTCAAACTCATGGCCATGGACTCGATTCCAACGCCCAGGGCCTCTACAGGACAGGGTATAGCTGTCCCCAGCTCATCTGAATCTAATTAGAGCTGGCTCGAGCTCTAGCTTTCCAGTTCATTACGGGTAGTTAGGACTCACCCAACAAATTATGAGAGAGCAGGAGGAATCGGCGAACAAGCCCAGAGAGTGGACGCTCTGTGTCCAGTATACATTCCCCATGGCCATCCTGAGCTTCACACACCGAGACCAGGTTGGTCCAACCCCCAGCGCTGCCCCAGGCTGATGGTCTCAGCTTTCTTCACAGAGCAGCTAACAGGTTTTGCGGCAGTCACTCACCTCATCTGGTGTCAATTTGAGGATTAAGAGTGTAGGGGTGGAGGGCTGAACCCCAGTGGCGTAGTGGTTGTGCGCGGGACTGCGGCCCACTGGGACGGAGGTTTAATTCCAGCAGTGGGGCTGGGCCTCCTACTCCCACCACCGGAGAGCAGTGATGCCCCCCCCCCAAAAAAAACAAAAACAAAACAAAACAAAAAAAGAGTGTAGGGGTGGAGTCTAGCCAGGTCAATCTGGTGATAGCCCATGAGACCTCTGTGTGGGTGTGGCCTTCACAGAATTCTGGGAAATGTGGTCATTCCTTCTTGGAGGGGGAGACCTTGTCTCTCTCAGTTCACTCCCTTGAAGACACTTGACTGACAAGGCTGCCTTCCTGAGAGATGTCTCTGAGGAGAAGCCACATGGCACTACCCTACTGCCCTGAACCAGACAAGCCACATGGAAGGAAGCGGACCTCTGAAGCCGGAGGAGCCACTTGGAGACCCCCCGCCAGCACTGAGATGTTTACAACCACACTGGATCCAAAGGCACCCATCCGGCTTGGGATCATCCTGCCTTCAGTATCATTGCAAGAGTTTCGTGAGTCTGAAGAAGACTTTATAGATCGGTATCGGGCATAGGGACTAATATCAGACGTAGGACCTTGGGCGGGACTGGGTTGGGAAGTTTTCTTGATGTACGGCAGTTCTTGTATATAAAACTCTTTCTTACACACACGTGCGTGTCTATGAACTTGTTTCTCTGAACTACCCGGACTCACACAGCGTTGAACCCCCAGCCTTTCAGTTAGCACCTTAACCCCTGCGCCACCAGAGCCCCTGTCCTGATCGTCAGCGGAAAAACAAAGGGGAGGCGTGTCCCAGG
>PVJH01026775.1:0-29595 GCA_004026705.1 Nesogale talazaci
ACACACACACACACACACACTGTACCACTGGGGAGTAAGTTAGACATCATTCCCCTTTACTCATCCACAGTGGGCATTTTTAAAGGAACAGGCTTCTTCATGTAAAACCACAAGGTTGGCAGGTGTCCCGGAGTCATTGCAACCCCTCGTGGTCCGCTGTGTGGTCCTCACAGTTGTTCTCAGCCCATGGTTGCAGTCACTGTCACTGTGTCACTCCATCTCGTGGGGATCTTCCTCTTTTCTGTTGCCCGTCCACTCTACCAAGCATGAGGTCCCGCTCCGGGGACTGGTCTCTGCTGACAATATGGTCAATGTATGTGAGAGGAAGTCTCATTGTCTTTGTCTCTAAGGAGCTTCTGGCCATAAACTGCAACACATTTGTTAAATCAGGGATAACACTAATATATTGTCTAATCATTGATTCATAGCCAATTTTATTAGTTGCTCCAATAATGTCTTTTTCAGTGTTTGTGTGTTCTCTGATCTGAGTTCCAGCGACCATAAATTGCAGTTTGCTATCAGGTACTTTCAGTCATCTTTAATTTGGAATAGTTCTTTGTCCATTCGTTATTTTTCATGACTGCAAGTAAATTTCAGTGGAGGGCATATCTGGCTTCCTCTGGTTCCCCATCCTTTTCCCTATTCCGACACCAACCATTCTTCTCACTCCACTGAAACATCTATTTGAGGCTTCATAATTCCTGGCAATGGCCACACACAACTCACAGGCAGTGTTCACAATTAAGGGTGTTTATTAAGGAAGGTAATAGATCACTGCAAGTCAGGATCAGCAAACAGCAGGGACACAGTCCTTGGTCTCCTCAGCCAACAACCAACTCTTGCCAGTTCTTAGTCTCTCACCCAGCCTGCTGCCACTCTTTCCTTTAATCCCATCATCCTACACTAGTCTCGTCTCCGAGTCTGTGCCACACTGTAGGATGGATCAGACCATGGAGACCTCTGCCACTTACAACACAGATCCTGAATGTGCTCTTCCAAGGAGGTGGAGTGAGGTGGCATTGGTAACAAAAGTGACAGATACCCCTCTCTTCATGTTCTATATGCCCTATTTGCACAGCCCCACCCAACCATTTGGTGAAAGTTAACTCCACCACAGTGAGGCTTGGCATTTTTGGATTCTTTTTTGTTTGTTTGTTTTTTTGGGGGGGGGCATCACTGCCCTCTGGTGGTGGGAGTAGGAGGCCCTGCCTTGCTGCTGGATTTGAACCTCCAACCCAGTGGGCCGCAGTCCTGCGCACAACCACGACGCCACCGGGGCTCAGCCCGAGGCTTGGCATTTTTGAAACAGTGTGAAACAATTCAATGTTGTTATTGTGGATTGGGCGTTGGTTTTCAAAACAAATCCATTCAGCAATTTGTCATTGATTGCAATCATTCCACTTAGCCAATTTCTTATCTGTTTCCATTCCTCCTTCCCTAACTTTCCCTGCCCGCTGAACTTTGGTCCTAGGCAAATGTTGCCATTCTTTTTTTTTAATTTTATTTATTTATTTTTTTTTTAGGCATCACTGCCCTCAGGTGGTGGGAGGAGGAGGCCCAGCCTTTGCTCCTGGGAGCCGGAATTGAACCTCCATCCCAGTGGGCCGCAGTCCCGCGCACAACCACTACGCCACCGGGGCTCAGCCAAATGCTGCCATTCTAATGGTTGATTATTTTATGGTGTGAGTACCTTCTTAACATTATCATTCACCGGCTGAGCCCTGGTGGCCTAGTGGTTGTGTGCAGGACTGCGGCCCACTGGGTTGATGGTTCAAATCTAGCAGCAGCTCTCCAGGAGCAAGACTGGGTTTCCTACTTACACCAGGGCAATGATGCCACACACAAACACACAAAAAACATTATCATTCACCTTATAGACCTATTGTTCGGCTTAACATTGCTCCACCGTGGGGGAGTTCATTTCCAGAAACAGAAATGTGTTTAGCACCCTAGTCTTACTCAGCCTCTAGCTGATTAGTAAGCCAGGTACTGTTTATGACTTTTGCTCCACGTGTTCCTCCTGCTCCATGCCTAGGCCCTCCTCACATGCCCCTTAGGGAGCAGTCAGTGGTATCTGGCCCCCTCTAGTTCCTCTGATCTGAAGGTACGGAAGCTGAGGTTCACGTGAGCTCGTAGTACACCAGGCTGTTGGTTTCCATGCAGCTCAGCTTATGTCCTGTGTCTTTGCTCCAGATGGGGGAAACCAACCGCTGCTATTTAAATAACTACTCATAAGGTTTTAGGGTTCCATTTGTTACTCAGCAAAGTAGGGTTTAGAACATAACATGTGGACTACATTGTTTTGTCTTAAACGTCCCAGATGACATTCAGGTTAGCAAGAACTTTACAGAAATGCTGCTGTGTCCTTCTCAGGATATCATTTGTTTTATTCGCAATGATGGTAATTTCCAAGACTTGTTTTGTTCACTAGGTTACTCCATTGCAAAGTTACCATCTTCCCTTCTATAATTAATCAGTAATGCCAGAGGGGATACTTTGGGGGCAATCTAAGTATATTGTTTTGTTTTGAGCTTTTTAAAATATAATTTAAAACTATTTTGTACCAGTACAACCTATTAATTTTACAAATGTAAAATTTTATTAGCAGTTAAAGCATTGGCAAAAAAACACCCATCCCACTTCAGTTTTATTGCACAATATTTATAAGAAAAACATTTTTTAAATTAGTAAACATAAAAATACTTTCAATATAGACGTGACCATCCGATTTTAAAGACAATAACTCTATAAGAATGTCTACCCAGAAAATAACAAACTTTCACCAGATACTGGACAGGTGCTTTGTCAGATACCAGGCCAAGATGCTGAGGCCAAATTGTATCATAACTCTTCATTAGAAATCTAGATGCTGACTGAGCCCTGGTGGCGTAGTGGTTGTGCGCAGGACTGCGGCCCACTGGGATGGAGGTTCGATTCCGGCTCCGCGGAGCAAAGGCTGGGCCTCCTACTCCCACCACCTGAGGGCAGTGATGCCCCTCCCCCCCAAAATAAAAAAAAAAAAAAAAAAGAAATCTAGATGCTGGGCTGAGCCCCGGTGGTGTAGTGGTTGTGCGTGGGACTGCGGCCCACTGGGACGGAGGTTCAATTCCAGCAGTGGGGCTGGGCCTCCTACCCCCACCACCGGAGAGCAGTGATGCCCACAAAAAAAAAAAAATCTAGATGCCAGGGCTGAGCCCCGGTGGCGTAGTGGTTGAGTGCGGGACTGTGGCCCATAGGGTTAGCGGTTCACATCCAGCAGCAGCTCTCCAGGAGCAAGGCTGGGCCTCCTACTCCCACCAGGGGCAGGATGCCCACACACACACACAGAAATCTAGATGCCATTTAAGGTGGCTTCTTCCATTTAAAAAAAAAGTTGAGGATAAATATACTGTTAATCATAGAATTTTTCCTTGCTAATTTCAGCACCCACTGATAAATCTTGAGTAGATCCATTAGTCTGATGGTTATAAAACTGTGATTTTTTCCCAAATTCCATCATTCCTTCTAGATTTAGTTATTGTGCTGTGAGAGAACTTTACCATTCCCACCTCTTCCACTTAATATCAGGATGGACTTGTGGAGTCTTGTTTTTTACAAACCCTCATACTCTGTTATTGCCATAACTTATTTAGAAGGTGCTTCTGCCGTGTCTTGACCGACTGCTATGTCCTTTAATATGTCCCCATTATTGGGGGAGCTCATCTTGGTTGTTTGTCACAAGGGTTCCAGTTTCTCTCCTGCCCCAGCTGTGGAGTTAGCCTATTGAGCCCCCTGCCATATGGAAGAAGCTTTGTTCTTCTCTTAAGGGTATTCTTGGCTGAGAAAGTTTCACCTCAGAAGAATTGAGCCGGGTCTCCTCCTGTCTGTTCTCCAGGCAAGCATGGTTCATTCAGACCTGTGCTAGCCTGAATGTGTCTCATCTCCTTTCAGGGTACACCCAGCACTCGCAGCTAGTTTATCTGGGTGGGAAAGGTGCCAACATGTCAAGGATGGAAGCACCAAGTCAGTGATTGTCCTCCCTGCCAGGAAAGCCCAGGGGGAAGATCCCCGCAGTGCCCTTCACCACAGCGCTCCAGTAGTGATGGGGTTAAATTTTAAGAAGAGGGGATAGTAGGTGTCTAAAAACCCGATGTGGTGGAACTCAGTCGTCTAGTTACAGCCCTGTTCTGTTGGAGTTTATGTATAATATAGCCCACCTGGCAGACCAAGGCTGTTTATGGCATATGATTCACAGTGACATAAAAAACAAGGCTTGTTCCCAGACAGGCATGCCTGAAATAGATCTTTCTCTTCCGCATCCCATCACCGGTGGTTATGTATTTACTTGTCAGCTTCCGTGATAAAGCACTACATGTTGTCCCCAACACTAGGGGCTGTCACCTATTGCTCCTTCAGCTAGACTTACTCCTCCATACTAGGCAGGCAGCTAAGTGTTCGCTATTGATTGCAGGTCCCCGTTCTGAGAGTAATTAGGAAGAGAGGCACAAGGCAGCAGCCCCTCTGCCGGACACTATTGACTGGCAGTGGGATCCTATCTGTCGAGTGAGAAACTGCCTTCCGAGAAGCTCAGTGATCCAGTGGGGGTTGTGGACCCCCACGCACGCACTTCCTTCTTTAGCACATGAACAGGGCTGTGCTTGTACTCTGGTAAGGGGTTGGCTGTTCCACCGAGCTAACTGGACCTAGACTGATCTGGCGCAGGTGAGATTGGCATCTACGAATTTGAGATTGCTGTAGCCGTTCTCTCAGTAGACGCCTCTCAGAGCAGACTGAAACATTGGCCAGAGGCAGTCATCTTCACACCCCTTCGTGTATTCAGGTTTCTCCTTGTGGCCACTGGGTATTTTCACTGCCTTCCAACCCAGGGGCTCATCCATTAGCTCCGTATGAAACACTAACTACTGTGTTGTGATCTGTGGGTTTTAGTGGCTGATGTTGCGAAATGTTTACCAGGCTTTTCTTCCCCGTCTTGGTGTGGACGCTCCATGCTGAAACCTGTCCATGTGACCCTCTGGTATCCCGAAGATGGAAGCAGGCACCTCAGCAGCACAGCAGCACACACGCCAACCCGAGCCAGGGGGATTTGAGGTTGGGAGTCTCCAAACCAGAGCAGAGTCTGGAGGAATGCTGCTTTAGGAATGGCTCAGATCCCTGCCAACAATGCGGACATAGGAGCCCAAACTGTGACTTTCTGCTTAGAGGCAGAAAGAGGACACACCTTCAACACCCTTCATGTGGAATAATCTAGCTGCCTGCATGCTGGTCGACAGCCCACGCCTGCCCCAGCCGCCGTGCGGCCTTTCTGGCACAGCGAGGCAGGTCTGGCATGCCGTAGAGCCTGATTCCTCAGCAAAGAAGCAGTCTGGACAATGGAGGGCCTGGCCACAGGGGAGAGGGATGGGAGGATTTTGAGCATCCTTGCCTGTGGGCCTGGCTAGCACAGAGTGTGATAGGCAGCTTTGTCTAATTGCAGGCACCCCAGAGCTAAGCCCAGCTGAGCGGAAGGAGCTGGAGAACAAGTTGAAGGAGCGGGAGGAATTCCTAATTCCCATTTACCATCAGGTAGCCGTGCAGTTTGCTGACTTGCACGACACCCCAGGCCGGATGCAGGAGAAAGGTGTCATTAACGTAAGTACCATGGCTGCCACTTCCCCGGACCTGCCAGCAAGCATGGGGCTGGGCGGTGGGGGAGGGAGGAGGACAGCCCAGGTAGAGCAGGTCATTTTCAAGTTTTCTGAGGGCGCTTCCCCTTTCTACAGCCATCTTTCCCCTAAAACAATTTTCGGTTTCTGTGGACTTCACACACGCTCCATGTAACCGGTGGGAAACCGCGTCACGGGGCCGTCATTGGCAGCAGCCTCCCAGGTGGTTCCAGGCTGTGGATGACTGCCATGCCAAGGTCCCAGCAGCGCCTTACGCCCATATGATCTGCGCCCCAGTCTTTGGAGCACTCGGCTCTCTGGGAAGCCACAGCCTTCCTCCAGAACATCTCTGCCGGGGGCCGGACTGACCTTAGCCAGGGCAGTGCCGTGCCTGAGGCGACAGCAGGTTGGCTGGAGAGATAGGTAACTGGGGAGTGTGCTGGTGTCCATTGGGTTATTCTGGGGTGACACATGTTGTTCTTGTCTGCGGTAGGACATCCTGGATTGGAAAACATCCCGCACTTTCTTCTACTGGCGGCTGAGGCGCCTCCTTTTGGAGGACCTGGTCAAGAAGAAAATCCACAATGCCAACCCCGAGCTGACTGATGGTCAGATCCAGGCCATGCTGAGGCGCTGGTTTGTGGAGGTAGAAGGAACCGTGAAGGTAGGTGGGACACTCACAGGAGAGCTTTGGGTCTATGCTGTGTACCCCGACCACAGCTTGGTAAGGCGTATATTCTGTAAGTCCCTAAGTATGGAGACCTGAGTTCTGTCCCATCCCCAAGTTATCCCCCCGCCCAAGCAGCTCCTCAGGACACCTAGGCCAACGTGGGGTAGAGGGTTTTCAGTATCATATTACATCCCTCTTTCGAAACACTTATTTACAGGCCAGCTGTTCTGTCAGGCCCTGGCAGTGTGAACCAGACAGCGGCTGGCACGCGCCTCGGGCTCACCGTCTGGAGAGGGAGACTGAGAACTCGGAGAGCACCACTTCGAGACCAGTGCCAAATACCACTGCCCCCAGCCCCCAGGGCACAGAAAGGACGGCTGGCCTGTCCTTGGGACGAGTTCAGGAGGAAGTGAAACAAAGTCGGGCTGAAAAAGGCAAGAGGGAGCAGAGGAGGTTCACGCTGAGGCAAGGTGTATAGTTCACGTGGGTCAGAGCATGGATGAAGGCGGGAAGAGCCGAGCCCTCCCGGGCTGACCTCAGACCTCAGCGCAGGGAGCCGCCTCGGCTGGCTTCTCGGTGCGTTTGCCTCCAGCTCGGTGGGGCAGCTGCTCCTGGTGTCATGCATGGGGAGAGTGGTGTCCACCGAGGGCTGCACGGACAGTCCGCGGGAATGAGGAGACCGTCTGAGAACTTTTCAGTGCTCTTTATTAACCCGATGAGTGCTATCATCTGATTTAAAAGTGAATCAAATTTGATACATTTAGTCAGAATATTGACAGCATGTGCTCAAAATTGGTTTCTGTTTCTGATGGATAAGTGATCAGAAGCCTTTGGGGACTGCTCAGGGCTCCGCCGACTGTTCTCCGGAAGGAGTGCCCAGGTTGGCCGTCAGTTTATAGGCGGGTGGATTGGGGTGCTTCTAAGTCTCACCTTTGTCTTAAGTCTGCCTGTTTCTTTACGACTGAAAGGTTTCTTTGGGTAAATATTTCAGATGTGCAGCGGGGGAGCTCAGCCTGTGCGACATTTGGTTCAGGTTCAGGTCAGTCTGTGGCATCATAATTGAGTGAGACAATTTTGTCAGTGGCTACTGGCAGCTTCTAGTGGAAGTTGGCATTGAAAGTCATGCAAGTGTAAAATAAGAGGTTGTTCTCCGGTTTGGAGGAGCCGGCTAGGTAAATGGAGTGTGTGTGGTCAGGAGAGGCCCACACTGCCTTCCCACCACATTAGTCACTAATGGACGCGCACAGCCTCCGTGGACGTAGGCCGAGGAGAAGGGGTGGTGTCCCCAGAGCGTGAAGGGAGTAGACAAGGCCCCTTCAGCTGTCCCTTAGCATTCTCAGGAGACAGTGTCTGTGGTCATGGCCATCTCTTAGCAAGGAGCTGCGAATTTTCTGTATGGGGCCGAGTCCAGGCTTGAAACCTGTGTGCTGACCAGCTGCTGCAGGAGGCAGGAGCCCGGCGAGCCTGCGGGATCAGGGCAGGCGGCTTTGAAACCTCCTTCCATATTCTGCCGGCTCAGCAGGACCTAGTCTAGCAGAGGGTGGGTGATAAAATCTGCATCGCCCTTGAGAGGGTTCAGGGTGTTACAGGCAGCCTCTCAAGGGTGGCCATTGCCTCTGGTTGGCATTTCAGAATGACTCAGCGACATCACTCTTTTTCGGTTCTTCACACACTGATAGATATGTGTGCTCTGTCTCTCAAGTGCAAAGATGGCCGAGGCTAGACTAAGAAGGACACTCTGATCCTTACAGTGGTTGCTGGCACTGATAGCCATCTCTCCGCCTGGCTGTGTGCTCCCACTTCCTTCCCCAGAGAATGTTGTTTGTTTTTGTAAAAAAATCTAAGTCTTGGAGAAAGAAGAAGGATAACCAGGACAGAGACAGTGAAGACACTGAGCTGTTATAAGTGAGCGATGTAACGTGCTGGTTTCCTGTAGCGGCATCCGTTATAGTGAGTTACGGGAGAGTCTGACTCCACGGGGACCGTCCTGTTGTAGGAAATAGTAGGGTTTATGGTTCATAGCTTCACTGCAAGCAGAAGAAAAACCACCCTGGCTCGCTGCAAAAACAAGAACTGTGGTCTAAATTGGATTGTGGCACACATTTGTTTTGTGGGCATGTTTTCTCTATTCGGAGATGCACAATTTGAGGTATGTGGTATGTGTATCATTTTTCAAACAAGCTAATTTTTTTCTTAAGATCAAAAAAAACCAAAGTGGCCCTGGTGGCATAGTGGTTCTCCGTTGGGCTGCTAACCGCAGGGTGAGTAGTTCAAAACCACCAGCTGCTCAGAGACAGCTGGGACTTTTTACTCTGATAAGAGTTCGTCTCTGGGGCTGAGCCCCGGTGGCGTAGTGGTTGTGCGCGGGACTGCGGCCCACTGGGACGGAGGTTCAATTCCAGCAGTGGAGCTAGGCCTCCTACTCCCACCACCGGAGAGCAGTGATGCCCCAAAACAAAAAGAGTTCGTCTCTGAAGCCCCACAGAAGCAGTTCTCCCCTGGCATTCTTGCAAGTCCCAGTCAGGATGGAGTGCTTCTACCAGCACCGGAGATTCTTGGATCTGGTTGGTTTCAAGGTCCGGGAAAACCTAGGTGGTGGTCCTCATTTTTTTTTTTTTTTTGGCATCACTGCCCTCTGGTGGTGGGAGTAGAAGGCCCAGCCTTGCTGCTGGATTTGAACCTCCAACCCAGTGGGCCGCAGTCCCGCGCACAACCACTACGCCACCGGGGCTCAGCCCGGTCCTCATTTTTTATGGTCTTGGTGCTCTCATTCTGGATTCCCACAGTGCACGAGGACTTTGAGAGCGTGCGAAGAGGAGAAAACCCCACTGATCGGTAATGGCTCCCCACGGCACCGCCTCCTTTTAGGGCATAGAGCGGAGGGAGAACCTGAAAGCCATGAATGATCCATGGCTGCCACGAAGGGGGTTCACAGCTAGGCCACAGAACTCTTGCTCAGCCTTTAAGGTGACAGGTGTCGGTCTGTTGAAAAGGGCTCCCTAAAGTCTCCATCCTGCTGCCCTGGGCTGCTTGGCACCCGAAAGCCCAGGAAATCAGAAGTGGAAGGACCCTCATCAGAGGAGGTATGCCCGGCTGCCCGACAGCTCAAGAAAGTAAACCTCCCGGTCAGGCTTGGTCATCAGTCCTCACATTCTTCACACTGTGCCCTGGGCCTTGTTGTTCCAGTGGAGGCGGGGGCTGGTTCAACTCTCCAGGTGTTCGAAAGTTTCCACGCTGGTCATTTAGATTGCATGCGATAGGATAGGCTAACGACCAGAGATAATTAGTTCAGCTGATGAGTGGAGTGCTTGGTGAACTGGTCTTACAGGACCACAGATGGGACGTCTAATTGCTGATGTTGTGTTGGTATGAAAATGTCCTTTTGGGATCGCAGGTACATAAAGATGGGCCCAGCGGGCTGAGCCCTGGTAGCGTCGTGGTTGTGCACAGGACTGCGGCCCACTGGGACGGAGGTTCAATTCCAGCAGTGGGGCTGGGCCTCCTACTCCCACCACCAGAGAGCAGTGATGCCCAAAAAACAAACAAAACAAAACAAAAAAGATGGGCCCAGGCCTATCAACCCAGCATTTCACACTTGCTGAAAATCCATACAGGGGACAACCACACATTTTATCACTTTATGGAGCGAAGTGATGATGGACTTTGTTGTGAGACCAGGGTAACCAGGATCTGGCTTTGGCACAGCAGAACCCTCCCCCGCAGCTGAGGAAAAGGCTGGGGTCCTGTGGGTGCTTGCCAGTATTTTGTTGCTACAAATGTAATTGATGCTGGTGTCCTGGTGCTGAGCCCCGATCTCAGCTTTTTAGGGTCTCGGCTGGGTGGTAGTCACCCGATAGTAGAACTTTTGAGTGGACAGCAAATCTTTCTTGCACGGGTCCTTGTTTTCAAAAGGAGACGTTAGAACAACCACTCTAAAACTTGCAAAGAGTTGCCCTAATCCTGCTTGGGAACTTTGTTGATGCTTCATTTACACCCCGAGGCTGCTGGAGAGTAAGGCAGGGAGGGGCCGTCTCTAGAGGGTGACAGGCTTTCCAGTGTCGTGTCTGAGCCTCGTCGTTAAAGGCAGGCATCTCGTTAGCTAATGCATTACACCAATCAAGGAGCGTTATCTTAAACCACAATTAATCTGCTCCCTGGCATATGTTGATAGGAAAGCATCATGCTGTTTCTTAATTAAAAGCAAACGGATTAAAAATGATTAATAAGAGTATTAAATATTCTCCTAAACCAAAGGCTTTGGGATTCTTGGGTAATTCTGTTTTTTTTGTTTTGTCTTTCTCTCCTGAAACCCATTCATTTTGTTTTCTCCTCCCCTGAAATCTTCCAGGGGAAGGAGTAGTAGGAGCCTCACGCAGTGGGGCAGGCTGTCAGGAGCACAGGTGGCCCCATCCACAGGTGGGGGTGTGGCCCCGAGGGCGGACCCAGGGTGAGCAAACCCCACCGGAGTCTAGGGGCAACCTGGCTCTCCCCCGCCCGGCCCCATTCCCAAGCAGCTGTGCTTACTTAAAACACAAACCCTTTCTGGGCTTTTTGCTCCAGAGTTGGCTGAGTCCCAAACCCAGGCAGGGAGATAATGAGGCTTGCTCAGGTGCCTGCTCTCTTAGCCACACCCCACTTGCTAGATCTGATTATTTTTTATCAGTGATTGAAACAGAGATTGGCCAATGTTGGGCCAGAAGAATAAGTGGATAAGAAAGAGCTAGAAACAGTACAGTGCATGGCTGATCTTTAATCCTGGGATTACTCTCCAGTGTGAAGGGTGCTTAAGAATTTTTAGGAATGTGGCAATTTTTATCTTATCATATAAAGATATGATAAAGCCAGTCCCAGTTAACTTGCTGAGAAAGTGGAGAGTCTGAAAGAAAAACATTTTTTAAAGGCATGAAATAGAAACTCCACAAACAGCTCAGTGTTGGGTTTCTTAACTGCTGGAAACTTCTCCTCTGTGCCTTTGCTAGTCCTGTGGTTACAGCCCGGGCTTCTGCACTCGTGCTCATGGCAGGTTTTACAGAGCCACAGCTCAAGCCTCAGAGCCCCCAGTGCTCCCACCTACTATTAAATGATAGTGCCAAACTCATTGTCATTCTGACTTTGACTCCGTGAGTGATAACAGAGAAGGATAGCGCACCTTTAAATGACGAGCTCTGTGTTTAATTACCCAAACAAAATGACATAAATATGAATGAGCCCTAATGGTGGTACTTGGTTTTCCGGAAACCATTAACAAAACGATTCCTAAATGATTTGTAAAGAAAATGAGAGGAGAAGAGAGCAAGGAGAAGGCTATTAGGCTCTCACACACTCCTGAGTTATTATGTAGTCAACTACCTAAGAAACACTCAGCTAAATGAGCTTGCAAAGAGGAGGCGAGAGGTGGTTTGTTGAGACTTTTGGGGTCATAGACCTCTGGACCCTTTTGAATACTCTCATAGATGGTCAAATGGAGGTTAGGTTTCTGATCTGATGGCTCTACCCTAGCAGCAAGCCCCCCCCCCCCCCCCCCCACAATCCTTCCAGGTTGCCTTGTTGAAAGACTCAAAAACTCAAATCAAAAGCATTGCCATCAAATCTTCCCTACTCCGAGATCCCTCTACGAGTTTCCAAGACTAACTGTTTCCAGAAGTAGCGAGCCCAACAAATAACGTCTACACCACGTACCATGTATGTAGTAACATTCTCCCCTTGTCTTATAAGATTTTAAAAGGAAAAAAACCTTAAAATAGTTTTTTAAAAAACAAATATTTTAGCCTACATTGTCGAAAGTTAAATGATATCATTTTTTTGAAATTGTTTCTCAGTTCCTTAGGAAATAGAGCTTTCATTTCATGAGCACCCCTTCACCCTCAGTCAGCACTTTACTAAATAAATTAGGCTTTTAGCTCCCTCAGACCTGTCCATACGGTAGAGCGGCAGTTGACTAAAGGCCGAGAATGTGAGTGTGGACACCCTCTGAGGGAGAGGAGGAAATGTGAAGGAGAATCTGAACCACTTGGGGTCACAGTTCCTGAAGGATCAGAGCAGACTGCCCAGGCCTGTCCTAACCCCCCGTGCTTGACCCTGACTCATCTGTTTGCAGGCCTATGTTTGGGACAATAATAAGGATCTGGTGGAGTGGCTGGAGAAACAGCTGACGGAGGAAGATGGTGTCCGCTCAGTGATAGAGGAAAACATCAAGTACATCAGCAGAGACTATGTCCTCAAACAGATCCGCAGGTAAGCCAGCGTCCTCCAGGGGAGAAGGGAGGGTGTGAGTGATGCCTCAGAAACTCTGTCCTTAGATTAATGTAGTTGACTCACCGATAAAAATAATGAGGGAGCTTCAGGAAGTTCGTGGAGTTCCATTTCTCCATGAACTTTTTGAAGGTTCTCCACACAGCACAACTCTTTCTCAGCTACATGAAAGCTTAGTTCTTTGGACCCCCCTCTCAGGTGCTCATTCCATGAGAGGGGGTCACCTGGGAAATGACTTCTCACTCTCCCCAGGCAAGTGTCAGATGAGTCCCTCTGGAGCAATCCCACCCCCTACCCCCCCATGAAAAGAGCAGTAGGCCAAATAAGTTTGGGAACCAGGGCTAGAGCCTGTCTTTCAATCCTCTAACTTTCGTCATAGATTTGGCCCCATTTGCAAGAGTGCTCTCTTACAAACACTGGGGGTGGGGGTGGGGGGGGGCGGTGCTAGACTTCAAAAGTTTGTGGGAAAATTCCATTATCTTTCAATTCCATTTTCCATTAACTTCTTGAAATGCGTGCCCCCCCCTCCCATGTGTACATATCTACACACTTCTTTTTCTGAAATAAGGGTAGGCTATATAGGTCCTGACAGGTACAGTGATTAAAGCACTTGACTGCTAACTGGAAAGTTGGTTTTTTGACTACCAGCCCCTTGCCTGCCAGGAGAAAGAGGTGGCAGTCTGCTTCCATCTCTACCATAAGTCCAGGGCCCCTGTGCCCTGGTGGGAACCACCTCTAGGGCCCGGAGTCTATACTGCCCAGTTCACAGGCTCTCTCCAGGGAGGCCTTGCATGGTGCCTTTCGCCTGCTGCCCTTACTTAGAAGCCCCCAGTGTAACAATCCATCATTATATCGTATTACACACACTCGTACAGATGTTGTCATCAACATTTCCAAATATTTTTCTACTTAAGGCCTTGGTATCAGCTCTTTTTTCCCTGTCCCTCCCACCCTCATGAATCCTTCATCAATTATATATTGTTATTTCATGTATTACACTGCCCATTGTCTCCCTTCACCCCCATTTCTGTTATTCATCCCTGGCGGGGGTGGACTATATATCCAACCTTATAATGGGTTTCTGTTTCTCCCCCTCGGCCCCCCTTCATGATTATAGTTACTCCCAGTACTGTTCCTGAGGGTTTTATCTGTCCTGAACTCCGTGCTGTACCAATGTGTGTTCTCCGGTTTAGCCGGATCTGTAAGGTAGAACGGGGTCATGGTAGTGGGGGGGAGAGCGTTCGGGAACTAGAGGAAGGACGTGTGTCTCTGCAGTGTTAACAGGCCAGGACGCTTCTTCCATGTGGCCATCGCTGCTCCCCTTCTGGATGGCTGCTTGCTCAACTTCAAGCCTTTAGGACCCCAGAAGCTATATATTTTGATAATCAGGTTCCATTCACTGTCTTTACCACATTTGCCTATGCACCCATTTTTGTCTTCAGTAACCATGTCAGGAAGGTGGGTATCAGAGTGCCAGGTTATTAGAACAAAGTGTTCTTGTATTTTGGGAGTCCCAAAGTCTGTCTTCTGAGTTACGTTAATATATGTACATGCTTATAACTACTTTATTATTATTATTATTATTTTGTTTTTTGGGCATCACTGCCCTGGTGGTGGGAGTAGGAGGCCCAGCCTTTGCTCCTGTAGAGCCGCTGCTGGAATTGAACCTCTATCCCAGTGGGCCACAGCCCCGCGCAGAACCACGACGCCACCGGTGCTCAGCCCCTATAACTACTTTTATAAATAGCTTTTGCCTCCTATTTTCTCTTGGGACAGGAGGAAGGTGAGAGGAAATAATCACGCTCACCCTTTGGCTCTCAGTCATTCCTCTCGGATACATTGCACTTGATCAAACCTCACCAGGCACTATACCAGCTCCTTGCCATCACTTGTAGATCTCACGTTGGCGCCCCTCCTCCCCCATGTCTCCCATTCCCATTGTTTTCTCCTGCCTGTCTTATCTTGATAGACATAGGGCCAGGGCTGTCTGCGGACCCAAGCAGGTGTGATGAAGGACCAAAGCCCTGCCCCCGAGAGAGTCTGTTTTCAGGACTCCTCGGGGATTTGGCGACGTGGCTGCCCTGTTGCTCTCCCTTCACCTCTTACCCAGCTGAGCAGGAAGCGGACAAGGCACCCTTTCTGCAAAGTGTCTCCAGTGCTGTCCCCCGGAGCACCTTGGGTCAGTGAGGGAACATCATGTCTGGGCCTCTCTGTGCATGGGTTGCCCTGAGCGTGGTGGGCTGTGATGAGGTCAACTCTCTCTCCCTCTGATGGTCCTGGCAGACCCACCACTCCTCAGGCTGTATTACATCTTCACGTTGTCCTCTGTATCACATTTTTCTGGGGAGGGGGTCAGCATAGCTCAGCTTGGGCATGGCCCCTAGTCCTCTGGTAATTTGCTACTCCATGCAGTATGTTGTCCTCAAGTCGTGGAGTTTGGGGATGGGTTCAGTCCTTATCTATCTTTAACATGAGGCTTCTTTGAGTGTATACTAAAGGATCTCTAAATAAAACCCCCTTGTACATATGATCCTTTAAAAATAGGGACATTTAGAAAAGTGGGTGAAGGGAGACATCAGTGTAAGACATGAAAAAATAATAATTTATAAATTATCAAGGATGAGGGAGGGAGGGGGAACAAATGAGGCGCTGATACCAAGGGCCCAAGTAGAAAGAAAATGTACAAGTGTGTTTGACACAATGGATGTATGGGCTGTGATGAGTTGTATGAGCCCTCGATAAAATGATCAACTTTAGAAAAAAGTGACATTGTTAACATCAATTTACTAATCTATCATTCTAGTTTTCTCAGCCGACCCATTAATCTCCTTTTATACACTCTGCTTCAGGTGAAGTTCCAGTCTAAGATCCAAGGCTGTAAGTAGTTGTCATGTGTCTTTAGCTTCCATATTTCCATAGTCTTCCATGAATTAGCCTTTTTAGTTTGCTTTAGTTTACCTTTCTTCATGATTGCACTCTCAGTCAAAATAGAACATAAGTGATGTATCCTTCTCAGGATGGGACATAGCATACATCTGATCTTTATGGTGTGAATTTAAATCATTTGGTCAGCATGATACTTGCTTTCTCTACTGTATAATTTGTGTCATACCTTGACTCAAAATGAGAAGAAATGCTACAGAGACCCGTTAGTAATCAGAATGTGGACTGTATGCATTATGAATCTAGGAAAATTGGAAGCTGTCAAAAATGAAGTGGAACACTTGAAGGTGGATATCCCAGGCATTAGTGAGCGGAAATGGACAAGGATTGGCCATTTTGAATCAGACAATCAAATGATCTGCTATGCAGGGAATGATGAAGAGAATGGCATCACATTCATCATCAAAAAGAACATTTCAAGATCTGTCCTACAGTGCTCATATGCTTAGTAGGAAGACCAGCCAATATGACAAGTATTCAATTTTATACACCAACAACCAACAAATTCCAAAGATGACATCTTTATCCACTTCTACAGTCTGAAATGGACTAAACATTTAACCAGAATGCATTGATAGGTACTAGTAATTGGACTTCAAAAGTTAGAATCAAAGAAGTATCAGCAGTTGGAAAATAAGACCCTTGATGATAGAAACGATGCCAGAGTCTGCACAGTAGAATTTTTGCAAGACTAGTGGCCTCTGCATTGGAAATGCCCTTTTCAACAACATAAATGGTGACTATTCATGTGGCTCTTTCTAAGAATCAAATTGACGACATCTGTGGGAAGATACGGAAACGCTTAATATCACCAGTTAAAACAAGGTCAGGGCAGACTTGCAAGTCCAGGAGAGCCAAAGTCTGACCATGAGACTATCCCAATATATTAGACACACTGAAAACTAATGACATCTAGGACATTATGCATAAAGAAAATACAAGAAAGACCAAAGAGAAGGTGAGAAGAGACTAAAAGTTGCTTTTGAAAGTCAAATAGCTGAACAGGATTTCAAAAGGCTCCTCGAAAAAGATCAGCTAAAAAAACAAACATGAAGAACGCACGTGACATTACTCAGTGGACAGACTCGAGGGTTGCCTTGAATGGGAATGGACTCCAGACTCACGTAGTGTCTCATCTTCTAAGCCCCATAAAGAGTTAGTCAGTCCTTATTAGCACAATCAGTTTCAGAGCATGCTCACAGTTACTAGCTCCCCTGCCTCTAGGTGATATGAATCTAGTTACGGTTTTGTTTTGTTTTTTTTTTTGGGGGGGGGGGCATCACTGCCCTCCGGCGGTGGGAGTAGGAGGCCCAGCCCCACTGCTGGAATTGAACCTCCGTCCCAGTGGGCCGCAGTCCCACGCACAACCACTACGCCACCGGGGCTCAGCCCCTATGGTTTTGTTTTTAATGGGTGCATCCAAAGAAAATGGAAGGAAGAGTTACTGTCAAGAACTAGTCAACATTTAGCCATTTCAAAAGATAACCTGTGAGCTAAACCAACAGTATGGAAGGAAGAAGTCCAAGCTGCATGGAAGGCATTGGTGAAAAGCATGGCATTGGGAATTGATGGAATGCCAACTGGGACGTTTCAATAAACAGGTGTAACACTGGAAGCACTTCCTCATCTGTGACACGACATGTGGGAGACCGCTTCCCTAAGCCAATTAACTAAGATGTTTGTGTTCTTTCCAAAGAAAGGTGACCCAACATAGTGTTAAGCTTAGCAAAGTTCTGGAATGAGGGATACATCAGACGGGTCTCGACTGAAAGCAGAAAATACCAAAGAGATGTTTACTTGTATATTTGACTATGTGGATCATGAGAAAAACTATAACATTGTGGAGAATAGGAATTCCAGAATTCTTAATTGTCCTCATACAGAACCTGTACACAGACCAAGTGGATACGTTCTCAACCTTCATAACGCCGAGACCCTTTCGTACGGTTCCTCATCTTGTTGTGACACCCCCCCCCTAACCGTAACATGACCTTCGTTGTTACTTCATGACTGTCATTTTGCTACTGTTAAGAATCTGGTGACCCCTCTAAAAGGGTCATTCAACCCCCAAAGGAGTAGCGACCCACAGGTTGAGAACCGCTGCTATAAGGTTTAAAGTCAGGAAAGATGTCAACATTGTATCCTTTCACCATACTTATCCAATAACAATCTGATATGCAGGGGATACAATCTTGTTCAGAGTGAAGAGGACTTGAAGTAGTTACTGATGAAGATCAAAGACTCTCCAGCCTTCAGTATGGATTACTCCTCTACGTGAAGACAGCATTGTGATAAATGGAGAGAAGATTGAAATTGTCCAGGATTTCGTTTTACACAGTCAATGCCAATGGAAGTAGCTGTCCATAATTGACACACAACAGCCCCTTGAAAGTGGTTTTCCCCAAACAGCCAGTCTTCACAGTCCCCTCAGAGGGACGCATGCAAAAACTGGACGAAGACTGGAAAGGAGTCCATGCCTTTGAATGATGACAGCGGTTCTCAACCTGTGGGTCGTGATCCCTTCGGGAGTCAAAGGACCCTTTCACAGGGGTCGCCAGATTCTTTACTGTAGCAAAATGACAGGCGGGAAGTAGCAGTGAAGATAATTTTATGGTTGGGAGTCACCAAGGCCTAAGAAACCTGTATCAAAGAGTCGTGGCATGAGGAAGGTCGGGAGTCTCTGAATTAAGGTGTTGGCAAAGAATGGTGAATGTACCAAGGACTGTCAGAAGTACAGCCAGCATGCTCCTTAGAAACCAGGCTGGTGAGAGGCTCAGGCAGCATTTTGTCCTGTTGCACATAGCAACAACCGCATAGATCCTGGGTCCTCATGGTCCCTAACGACATGAAGGATGGGAGTCTTGCCTTGGACACAAACAAACCATTAAGCATTCACCTGCTCATTTGTTAGCTTCCTGATGTGAATCCACCCAGAGGCTCCTCAGAAAAAAGGTGCCATTGGAAACCCAGGGGGTCACCCTGAATCAAGATGCATGGGTCTGGTGATTTATCGGGAGGAAAGAAGCACTTCAGACCATGCAAATAATCCCCCTAGGCTTAGTAACCATGATGGTTCCTGCTGACTCCAAGAAACCCCGACACTTCCTCCCATTTGCCACTCAAATTCTACTGCAAGCAAAGCTTTCCCTTCTCCCATTTTATTTCTATGTTCATTTTGGTGTAACTACTCTTCTTTTTGCCAGTAATTTGTTACCGTGCCTTATTTAGATGCCCCAAATTATTCCCGTGCCAGGTTCAGCCAGTGAGAGCACTTGAAGCTGACTGTTGTCTTTTTTTAGCACTTTGTAGCATTTTCGGATTATCTTGTACCTCTCGTGTATCCTTGATGCCACGGCTCTTTTCAGTGTGGGAGAAGCAGCCCTGGAGGCGGTCCCTGAAACCCTGTACTGGCCTGTGTTCACACGTTGCCTCTCTCTTCCTCTTCCTCCCCAGCTTGGTCCAGGCCAACCCAGAGGTCGCCATGGACTCCATCGTCCACATGACCCAGCACATCTCACCCACTCAGCGAGCGGAGGTCGTGCGCATCCTCTCCACCATGGACTCCCCGTCAACGTAGGACCGAGCTCCCCGCCCTACCTCCGGGGAGTGGGTTAGCGCTGCCTCGACGACTGCCTCCACTGTCACGAGAAGACACCAGCACTGGAATCAAAGTGGCACTGTGCTTCCCTTGAATGTGTTCAAGTTGTGCATGACACACACTGACTGGGCTACAGGGTCCCGCCCACCCCATTCAGTATTTATTACCCTGGCCGGGGCAACAGCCCTCTCTCTGCGCACAGGACCTCTGGAGACAATGAAGGTACAGCACGTACCATGAGGTCTTACTACAGAAAAACAGAGCTGCCTTCTCCTCTTCTGACAGCCCCGACTCACCCCCAGCTCCATGAGTCTGCAGTGGCACACAGCAGAGGAGGACTGGGGGCCTAGGCTCCTCACAGGCCTGCGAAGAGGAACCCTGTGTCCATTGCTTCTCCAGCCACACACGCTGTAGACTTCAGTTGCCAGGCAGGAATCCAGAGTGTGAAAGTGACTGCTCGTGCCACAGAACCTCAAAGGTGAGGGTAAAAGGTCGTCCACGAAGCATCCGGGGCTAACAAGGACTCAAGTGATTACCCTTGACTGAGGAGACCTCACCCCTGGGCTAACTTGGTCTTAGAACAGGTGAAATGGTGGCAGACCTGCCCCTGCCCTCCACATCACTGCCGGTGAACCTGTCTCTCTGGTTGGGGGTTAATGGGCATGTCCCCGGGCTGAGGACAGGCCAGGTAGTCTCTTCCTAGGACTTGGAAGACTGTTCCTAGAGGTTCGTGGTCCTGTAGGGCCGAGGCAGTTCTGACCCAGTCACCCTGCAGTCAGCAGGGCTACTTACCCCCCTGAGCAGGCCATGTCTCCCCACAGCTGCTAAAGGAACTCCAGGGACACTGGGGCTTTCCAAGGACCCAACTGACCTTTTGAGAATATTTACAACAGTGGTGCCATGGTCACTTGCCTCTTCCGGGTGGGGAGAGCTTACTGGCTCATCCATTGACCCCTAACACAGGGCACCTGATCGTAGCTGTCACAAGCAAGAAGAAAGGTTTAAAAGGGATGCTTAGTAAACACTACACAGTTCCTGGCCCTAGCCTCCTAGTTCACACCCCCACCCCTTCGGTACGAAGTGTTTGTGCAGATGACTTGGCTGAACAGGCCCCTAACTGCCCCGGGCAGTCAGGCAAACACAGGGTGAAGTGTGGCCAGGAAGAAAGGTTTGGCTGACTCTGGGGCAGAGTCATCTACTCTCAACAGCTGTGCCTGCGTGTCCCCATGCAGCCTGGAGTCCAACTTTGCTCAGTGAGCCTGTGCTCGCAGGAGGGACCCACCCCAGACTGCGCATTTCCTCTCCAGCACCCTGGCCCAGCCTGCCTCCTCCTCGGCCTTGCCCTGGACAGGGGTTTCCCCACTGAGCGAGCAGTCTGATGTTCCCAGAGCCCATTGCTCCTACGAGGTTACCGAGGCAGGAAGAACATAAGTGATGCGATGACCAAGACGCGCCTGAACTGAGATCGCCATATGACCTGTTCACAAAGCAGCCTTCACCCACCTCTAGAACCCACTGGACACAGACCCCACGAGCCAAGAGCTGCTGGCAAAGGCTCGCTTACGTTTTTGTTGAAATAAATCTCCATGTTTGTAGAAAAGTTGCTGTTTGTCGTTCACACCCGCTCTCTCTCAAACTCGCGCAAGACTGTTGTGCAGCGTAAACACCTATATACACATACACATACACACATACATACATATATATATACATATCTACATCTCCATATATCCGTTGATTCCTTCTTAAACCAGATATTCTAGGAAGGGAGATGGAGGAGCCTGTGGGAAAGGAGCTGCGCGCTCCATCTGGGAAGCTGGGGGCAGCTCTGAGACCCACCTGTGGGTGGTGCTCAGAAGCGCAGTAGGACCATGGTGCAGGGACAGGCCTGCCTTTGTCGTGGGGAGGGCCTGATAGGGCTGGTTCTTTCTGCTGCTGCGGCAGAGTCCCAGCCCCCTGAGCAGCCTTCATAAAAGGACGTCTAAGACCCCCATTGGCTTACTCTTGAGGTGGCAGGGGAAGTCTAGGTTCTGTGGGTAGCACCGGCCCACCTCTGCTTCCCCAACTGACAAGACCATGCCGTGATCACAACCACCTCGCAGCTCTCAATGGCGGCTCTGGCCTGCACTGCTGCTGTGCCAGGCTTGGTACCAGGCTGGAGTGAGACCTCAGGAGCTTGAGCGAGGGGAACATTTTCACACGGATGCCTGGTCCTTCAGAGCTGGCCCAACGTTGACTACCTTGGAGCAAACAGCACTGAGGTGAGGACCGTGACGGCCTTTTGGTAGTAGTGTGGTTTCCAGGGCAGGGCACTGAGACTGGCAAAGTGCTAAAGGAGGCTAGGCCTTTGTTGGAAGAGCAGAGCAGTCTCCTGGGGACATGCGGGCAGTGGAGTCTGGCAGAGCAAACCGAAAGGAATGCTAGAACACACTGGGACCCCTCCAGTCGCACTAGACCGAGGAGCCGTCACTCGGGGAAGTCTAGTGACACACAGTGTGGATGAGCAGGGACTCACCGTGAGAAGGCTAGGAGAGGGCCCCGCTGATGGGGGAAGCCAGGGCAGAGAGAAAGTGTCGCCTCTACCAGCACAAGCTAAACGCCTTCCTGGCGTGGGGTGAAGCACAACAACTGTCCACATTGCTGACGGACCATTCGAGGCTTGCCGAGCCAGAACTTGGAGAGCCAGCCGCCGAGCAGGGACGGCAGAGTGCACCAAGAGGCCCCGGGGAGTCGTCACACAGTGAAGTCGGGTCTTCATCAACAATAACCAGGAGACAACACTAGAGTCTCACTAACTCGGGGGTTAGGAGCAGCCCTTTAAAACTCTGAGTCCAGATGAGAAACTCAGCAGACTTCAAATCCACTATTATAAACACAAGAGGACGCCAAATGTTTATAGAAAGATTCATCTTTTGGTTGCATTTCCCCACTTTTAGAAGCTCCCGTGTATGTTCACAGGACTAAAACCACACTCAAGTAACTGCAGTATTCTAACAGTGAAGAGAATTTCAACATTAACTTTGTTTAGAAAGAAATTCTGAGGTGGAACCAACCATAGATTCCAGTAAAGAAAGACCCATGGGCAAAACTGCGCAGGGAGGAATAAGGCTGCCGAACCCTGGGCAGCGTTACTGGGCACGTCGTGGGTGCGTCCTGGCCCAGAGAAATGGAAGAAATAATGGCCCCAAGAACCCCCATTTCTGATGGGCAAAGTTTGCAGTCCCCAAAAGCTCAACAAACCTAAAAAAATTTTAAAAACCAAATAGGACACATCAGAGGCAAACTGTTGTTGAGAAACAAAGAAAATCTTAAACAGCAAAATAAAAACTGATGACATTCACAGGGAAAAAAGTATCCATCAGCTGACTTCCATCAGAAACAATGGGAACGAAAAGACGGTATTGGTTGACTGATAACAAGCCCCAGTGGCGTAGTGGTTGTGCGCGGGGCTGCGGCCCACTGGGTTGGAGGTTCAATTCCAGCAGCAAGGCTGGGCCTCCTACTCCCACCACCAGAGGGTAGTGATGTCCAAAAAAAAAAAAAAAAAAAGCCTGCCAACCAAGAATCCTGTATTTAAAAGAAGTCCCTGTGTGACACCCATGGCTAAGTTCAAGACTCCTAAGCCTAAAGGTTGGTCGTTCAAACTCACCCCGTAGCACCCCAGAGGACATCTTCCCCCAAAAGTCACCACCTTGAAGACTTGAAGTCACCACCAGACGTACACACGCGGGGGCACAGGGCTGCCGGAGTCCGAATGCACGCAGTGACCAGAACCCAGAACTGGCTCGGACTCGCTGGCAGTCAGCCTAGCACATTTCAAATTGAAAAACTACCCTGAAAACAAATGAAGGTGAACTAGAGATATTCCTAAGAATCAGACTGAGAATGGATTACAGCAGATCTGAAAACCTAAAGGTAACCATCCCAACCGAAAATCATCCAAGATGACCACACCTTAGATGAGGCGCGCGCGCGTGTATGCGTGTGTGTGTGTGTGAGACATCGTGTTAAAGTTAAAAACCTTCACATCTTTAAGAGATTGGAGTGAAGCATGTGTCACTGCACTCTTGGGTCTACAACACAAATGCAGCATCAGTCCCAGTGGCATAGTAGTTGAGTGCGGGACTGTGGCCCACATCCAGCAGCAGTTCTCCAGGAGCAAGGCTGGCTAGCTCCCATAACCACCAGAGGGCAGTGATTGCCTCCCCCCCCCAAAAAAAAAATAGGAAGGGGAGTGAAGCTCTACCGGAACCCAGGCAAAACCAGAATGAAAAGTTGATGTTTGTCTCAACTACATTGTAAAGTAATTCCTAGAATAATCAGTAAAAAATAAAGTGATACACCTTAGCTATTCTATGAAATGCGTCAGGCCTAAGCACTCCAATCTAAAAGCCCTGATTATCAGAAATTATTCTTAAAAATACAACTATATGGAGGGGGCGGGGGGCTTGCAAAAAAAAAAATACAACTATATTCCTCTACAAGAAAAAACACTTTAGATTCAAAGACAAAGATTGGAAGTGAAAAATCAAGAAAACTGTCATATGCAAATGCACTTTAAGACAGCGGTAGAGCCTCTAACAGCTTTATTAACATCAGGTCTGTGGTGGGGGAGGGGAAAGATATTAGGTATGTGTGCATAGATTTAAGACAAAGTGGGAGAGATAAAGATAACAAAATGTTAAATGTAAGTACTTCATAACAGAGCCCCCAAGCAAAAACAAAATTGTTCAGAAATAAAAGAAAGTCTCAATAACGTGACTTTCTCGACACAGAAAGAAACAGACCAGAAGACCAGCAGCAGAATGAAGAATTAAAATTTAAATAAAAATGAATGACGTTCAACTCCATTTAGAGAAAAATTGATAAATTAAAATGTGATCCTTTGAAAAGAGCGAAGTTAACAAACACAAAATAAGACACAAATTTCCAAAGTCTAAAATGGAAAAAAAGCATACACCAGCAACCCTACATAAATGTAAAAAGGAGTAGAATAAGATTATAAACAACTTCAAGTTGTTTATATATATATCCAAGTTGATGGAAAAATGCCCAGAAAGACGCCAATGTACCCAAACTTTCTTAAATATTATTATTATTTTATTAGGCATCACTGCCCTCTGGTAGGAGTGGGAGGCCCAGCCTTGCTACTGCTGGAATTGAACTGCCAAGCCAGTCGGCTGCATTCCCACACTCAACCACTACGCTACCAGGGCTCAGCCCAAAACTTTCTCAAGCAACAGAAAAAACTGAACAAACCTATACATTAAAAAAAAATTAAGGGCTGAGCCCTGGTGGCGTAGTGGTTGTTCGCGTGACTGCGGCCCACTGGGATGGAGGTTCAATTCCAGCTCCACAGGAGCAAAGGATGGGCCTCCTACTCCCACCACCAGGGCAGTGATGCCCTAAAAAAAAAAAAAAAAATTAGTGATTAGAATGTTTCCCACAAAGAATACCTAAGTTCCAGATGACTTCTCCCAGAATTATATCCAATATTTTAAGAAATAATGTGGGACTGAGCCCTGGTTGAGTGCGGGACTGCAGCCCGCAGGCTTGGCGGTTCAAATCCAGCAGCAGCTCTCAGGAGCAGCACTGGGTACCGCCACGACCACCAGAGGCAGTGATGTCCAAAAAACAAAATAATATGAATAATTTGCAAATTCTCCCAGATAACAGAGGAAATACTCTCTTAACCTGTGAAACTGTATCTACGGAGAATTTAAGATTAAACCCACACTTCCTGTGGATGCAGTGCTTCTGCCATAAGGCAGGACATCTACACCACGCTCTAGTCAGCAACTGTCCTGGAGTTTGTAACTACTGTCATAGGCTCAGTAACAAAGGTCACCAGATGGGAGTGGGAGGATTAAACTAACGTGCAGATGGGCATGATCCTCTAAGCCAGCTCTTCTCAACCTGGGGGTCGCGACCCCTTTGGGAGGGGTTTTGAACAACCCTTTTGCAGGGGTCGCCTGATTCACAACAGTAGCAAAATTACAGTTATGATGTAGCAATGAAAATAATTTTATGGAGCTGAGCCCCGGTGGCGTAAATGGTTGAGTGCAGGACTGCGGCCCGCGGGCTTGGCGGTTCAAATCCAGCGGCGGCTCTCAGGAGCGGCACTGGGTAGCGCCCATGACCACCAGAGGTGGTCAAACAAACAAACAAAATATTAAAAAAAAATAATTTTATGGGCTGAGCCATGGTGGCAAAGTGGTTGTGTGCAGGACTGCAGCTCACAGGGTTGGCAGTTCAAATCCAGCAGCAGCTCTCCAGGAGCAAGGCTGGGCTTCCTACTCCCACTAGGGCAGTGATGCCACAAAAAAAGAAAAGAGGGCTGAGCCCCGGTGGCGTAGTGGTTGTGCGCGGGACTGCGGCCCACTGGGACGGAGGTTCAATTCCAGCAGTGGGACTGGACCTCCTACCCCACCACTGGAGAGCAGTGATGTCCCCCCCCCAAAAAAAAATAATGTTATGGTTGGGGTCACCACTGCATGAGGAAGTGTATGAAAGGGTCACGACATCAAGAAGGTTGAGAACCACTGCTCTAAGGAATCCATTAAAGAAAACAAAACCCTGCACGAATTAATACAAATATCCTGCAAAGTTACAAGGTTTCAAAGTTAACTATACAAAGACCTCATTGTAGTTCTATACACTGTATCAAGGAGCTATCCACATGATATTCAGAAAGCAGTCTCATTCACAACATCCAAAACAGTAATATACTTAAGAATTAAAAAAAATTGTAAGCATACAGGCTTTACACACACAAAAAATACAAAATGTTTCTCAGAGAAACTAAATGATATATATCTCTCAGTAGGGAAACAGTTTTCCATGATGAGAAACACAATGACAGGTGTCCCAAGGTGGGTCTACAGAATCCACACAATCGCTATCAAAGTCCTCGCAGGCATTTTCATAAAAGTGGGAAAGTTTATATGAAAATACAAAGGTCTAGAATTGGCTAAAAGCATCTGATAAAATGTAGAGGACGTTTGGGATTGCTGTGATTGGAATGGGTTTGACAGCACGGGATTTGGTCTGGGGCTTCGAGACGACTGGATTTCAACAGCGCTGCTACCAAAACAGTACGTGCGACAGAACAGAATTCAGAGTCCTTACATTGACCAGCGTTCTTGACGTTCAAATCAGAGCAACCCTACAAAAGGTTTCTGAAGCTTTGTAAATCGTTAGGAGCCCAAACCACCTATCTGCTGCGGATGGGGTTGAACTGGTGACCATGCAGTTAGCAGTCCAACCTTGACCCAACAGCCACCAGAGCCCTTCTCCAAAGTCGACGGAGATCAAAATGTCAGTGGCCTCTTCTTCACAGAATCGGGAGAGCCAGTCCTCAAATGTATATCATAGGGCAAGAGGTTCCAGATAGCTCAAGCAATCGTTAGCAAAGAAAGTACAAGGACTCATTTTCAAATATATTTATAAAGCTACAGTCATTAAAACAGATGGGTGGTAGCTTGGTGCCATCAAGCCGGTTGTAATCCATGCCGACCCTCTGCACAATAGAACGAGACACTGCATGGTTCAAAACAGATGAGTCAAGGTAAATAGCCTACCTACTGGCCCAGGAAACAAAAGAGCGAGCTCGTAAGTCCATACGTCTTGGGTCAACTAACTTTCAACAAGGCTACTAGTAGGTTTATTCAATGGGCCAGGAAGAGTCGCCTCCATCAGTGGGGCTGGGAAAATTGATGTTCCACACACAGAAGAATGAGTCTGGATCCGTGCCTCATCATCATAAGCAAAAGCCCATTCAAAATGGATCACAGACCGAAATGTAAACTCTAAGCCATACGATTCTTAGAACAAATAAGGGGACATGACTACAGGGCCGACTTTTTCACCATGGATCACCAGAGGTGCCGACAAAAGCGAGAACATGAAAGACCAAGCAGATCGAAGGACTTCTGTTCATCTGGGGCTTTCTGGACAAAGTGAAAAGACAGCCAGTGGATTGGGAGAACATTTGGGGGAACCTCATCTGACAAGGGTCTAATGGCTAAAGCAGACTTACAACTGCTACAGCCTAACAAGGTAAAGGCATACAGCCCAGTTCCAACAGGGGTGAAAAGAGACTTCACCAAGCAGACCAATCAGATGGCAACCAGCACATAACAACAAGGGACTCAGTGTTGCTGACATTAAGGAAATGTGCCTCAAGACCCCAGGAGACACTGTGCCATACCTGGCCTGGTTAGGATTGATTATTAATATTGTTCATGAGGGCGATAAACTGGAATCCTTACCCACTGCCGACAGTACAGCTGCTTTGGAAAACTGTTTGGCTGGTTCCTCAAAAAGTTAAACAGCCTGAGCCCCGGTGACCTAGTGGTTGTGTGCGGGACTGTGGCCCCCAGGGTTGACGGTTCAAATCCAGCAGCAGCTCTCCAGGAGCAAGGCTGGGCCTCCTGCTCACACCAGGGCAGTGATGCCACACACACACAAAAAAGTTAAACAGTCACCATCTGACCCAGCAATTCCGCTCCTACATCTATAGACATTTGAAGACAGCAACACAAGTACCTACCCGTGCCCTCACGTGTGTCCTACTCACACCCCACGAAATGTGAAAACAGCCTCAACGCCCACCAGCAGGTGGCTGGATGACTAAAACGCGGTAACACGGTAAAGAAAGAAAAATGAAGTCCTGACATCGAATACAACACGAGGGACCCCAGAGAGAATCGGTCCGTCACCAAAGGTTGTACGATCTCACTTACATGCAATAACAAAAACAGGCGACAAAATTGCAGAGATCAGCGCTCGTTGGTAGCTGGCTGCCAAGACGGAGGCAGGAGACCCACTCCTGCAGTTGGTAGCTGGGCGCTCAGCCATTTGCACCACGCGGAAAGAGGCAGCAGACCCCTCCTTAGGAAGCAGTGAGTTTTGTTCGCGACGATGGGAGGCGGTATCACTTATTTATATACTTAAGCATGTTTAACTGGCTAATGTGTTACTTTTTCACAATAACAAATGCGGCCAAAAGAAGCAGTTGGAACATGGGCGAAGGATTCAAACAGGGACTTCCCCAAAGGGAATAGTCAACTGGCCGACGGGTCCCCATCGCCAGCCATTACCACAGAGCCCAAGGCCACGGCCGCCAGCGTCAGTCCGGCTCCTGGAGCCCCTGGGAAAGAGCCGAACTGCTCCCTTGCTTTCTGAGGCCGTCACGCTGGAGGAGGGCCGGCCGCCTCCTCTCTCTCCTGTGGAGAGGGCGGTGGATTAGAACCGCTGGTCTGGGGGTTAACAGCCCTGTGCAAAGGCCACATCACCACCTGGGCTTCCTGCACTCGCCTCTGGAAAGGCACATCAAAACGACAATGAGACACCACCCCACTCCCATGAGGATGGCAACGATTTCACACAAGAAAAAAAAAGAGCAGGTTGTGGAGAAATGGGAACCCTTACCCATTGCGGGTGGGGACGTGAAACGGTAACCACCTCGGCCGCAAAAACGGTGGATCCTCAGAAAGCCGCGCCCAGAACCGCTTACCACATGCGTGCCTCGGCAGCTGCGGCCCGGGTGTATGCCCAGCAGGAGTGAGAGCGGGGCCTCCCAGCCCCAGGGCTCTCTGCAGCCGGAATCTCCAGCACCAGACGACTGGAGCAGTAAGATGTGCTCTGTACACCCGCGGTGAAAGGAGGTCCTGATGCATGCCACGGCCCTCCATGGGTTAGGCCTGAAGACACACGGGCTGGGAGCCGTCGGTGCAAGAGGAGGCGCCCGCTTGATCTTTATGCGACAGACAGGCTGAACACAAGAGCAAGGCATGGCTGCGGGGAGTGTGTGTGGGGGGTGTTTGCTTAAGGGGCACTGAGCTACCTCAGTAGGATGAGGGTCGCAGCTTGCTCCCCTGGAGAAGCGCTCGGGGATAGTCCAGGGAAGGCAGCTCAGAGACGACCAAGGTTAGGCCACCTCGGCGAAGCCATCTTAACTTGGAGCCCACCCATTTTGTTCCACATGTAACTTCCTGTTGCGTGTGCAGTCCCGAGCGCTTCTCCTTCCTGCCTTGTGCCTCACCCCTAGCACAGCCCCTTCCTGTTACGTGTGTATGACGTGCCTGCCTGCTCCAGATTGTCGGAGCCTGGGCGGGAATACGGTCACCCCTCGCTGGTTGCAGTCTTCATGGGAGAGGTGAGCTTGCCTGCCTGGCCTGGTGTTTCTGTGATTTGCCCTCCAGTTACACGGCCGCCCCCAGGACCCCTTGGGAGTGGAGGCTGGTCGCCCAGAGTCAGCTGGAAACAGGACACTGACAAGGCTCGCGCAACATGACGAATATAATCCGTGTGACTGAGTAATAATGTAGAAATCGTTCAATTGGCAAATGTCTTATTCTAAATATTTTCACCACACTAATAAAAATTAAAAAGACTCCATTAAGAAAATAACAAGATAGGGCTGAGATAGGGAAGAGACAGGGAAGAGAATGCTTTGAAAATGATGATGGTGGGCTGAGCCCCGGTGG
>PVJH01026776.1:0-19530 GCA_004026705.1 Nesogale talazaci
ATAACAGTAGCAGCATTGCACTAATGAGGTATCAATGAAAAAATATATAAATATATTGAAAATAATTTTAGGGGACTGAGCCCCAGTGGCATAGTGGTTGTGCGCGGGACTGTGACCCACTGGGATGGAGGTTCAATTCCAGCAGCGGCTCCACAGGAGCAAAGGCTGGGCCTCCTACTCCCACCACTGGAGGGCAGTGATGCCCCCAAAACAAACAAACAAACAAAAATTTTTAGGGTTGGGGAATCACCACAATATGAGGAACTGTATTGAAGGGTCACAGCATGAGGAAGGTTGAACACCACTGGGTTAGACCATTCACTTCCTTGGCTGGTGGTTTAAAGGAATTCAACAGAGGCTTAATCCACACATGGACCCTGCAGATAGGTTTGGGTTCTCACTGTTATCCACAGCCTTCCAAAACCTGGGTGCTCAGAATTTCAGCTCTAATAGGACGCTATCACGGTCCCAAGACGAGGCAGCTCTGCGCTGTGAATCCTCAAGTCTCCCGGTCCCCTTCTCCATTGTACCAGAGGTGCAGCCTTTAGTAGACTCTCTGAGAGGCCATGTCATCCCAGCAATGGCCGCCCAGAAGTCCCGGTCTCATTGTTTTCTCCTCCAGATTGTCTATCCTGCCTGCAGAGGGCCCTTTTTGTATCCAACAATTGAAACACTACACCAGCCCTTCCACACCTCGCCCTGTCCACCCTTTCCCTCTCCTCCTTCTTGGAGGTCTTCCCCCTGCACTCAAGTCTACCCTCTAGTCCAGGGGTGGGCAAACCTTTGAGATGGAAGAGCCGTTCCTGTCCCTCACAACAATCTACAAATCATTTGAGAGCCAAAGATATGTATTCACCAGCCAAGGAATCACTGTGATCTGAGTAATGTCCTGTACGATTTTTCTTTTCTTTCTTTTTCTTCTGTACGATTTTTCAGTGTGACTTCAGAGCCACATCTAAGCACAAGAAGACTCAGTGCTTCCGCTCCTATTCTGTTCTATCCAGGTAACCAGCACAGTCTGTTTCTTTTGGCATGAAAACCTTTGTCTTTTTCCCCTTTCTAACTGTGAACTTATGCAATATTTGTGCTTTTGTGAGTGACTAACCTCACTCATACCCACCCATGTCATAAGGCGTTTCAAAGTTCCATCACTAGGTCTTCAACAAGGCGTAAGATTACATTGTGTGCAGGTGCCAAGCTCTACTTGTCCATTCTCTCAATGGTCATGTATGTTATTTCCATCTTCTCATTATCATGTGTGGGTGGTTCCATGCATACGGCTGTGCATGTTGCCGGGGGCTGCTGTTCTTACTTCTTTAGGGTATAGACCATCACAGGATTGTTGGGAAACTAACACTGGGGGAAATTCGAAGAGGATTCTGTCCCCTAACTTATGACAGAGCATCTGGAACGCCGGTTATTCCGCAGTCCAGTTGTATGTCGATCACTGTGATCGGTCCCCCCTTCCTCCCCCAGCTTCCCCTTCCCCTCCTGGCATCACTACTCTCATGATTACTCCTGAGGGGTTTCCAGCTCTGATCTGTACCGTGTGCATGCTCTGGTCTAGCCGGATTTGTAAGGTAGAATTGGGGCCATGCTAGGAGGGGGAGGGGAGCAATAAAGAACGAGAGGAAAGTTGAATGTTTCGTCGGTAAGCATTTTTTTTTCCTACATCAACTCCTTGACATCGTCTCCCCTTTGCCCTCCACTCCCCCCGCCAACACTGTACCTCTCTCCCCACAATCAATCTCCCCACAATCAATTCTAATGCTCCCTGCCCCTCTCGCATTCCCTGATTGCTCCCCAACTGCACCCCACCCCTTTCCTGATGAACCATTGCATCCGTCATTGTCTTGATCAATCATCCGCTCCATCTGTGCTTCATATACTGGGAAACCCAACAGAAACAATGAAACACAAAAACAAAATAGAAAATAATAATAGAAAGACAAAAATAAAGAGTACAGAAGACCGCCAACAATATTTTAAAAGCTAGAGAAGCGTCTGTGGTGGGAGAAGCGAGAAATATTTGAGCCCAGAACAAATTCAGGTCGGAACACAAGGGAGGCCGACCGACCCAGGATCACATTGTGCTGTGGTCTTGTGAGATTTCTGGAAGGGGTGAGAGCTTGGTCCTTTGCGGTGCACACTGAAGGAATTCACACTTTAGTACGTTTTTGTAATCCAAGTGAGTGTTTACGAAGGATGGAGAAGTTTCAGGTTTCAGACCCAAAAAGGTACATGGCTCTAGCTGAGCAGTGCTGGGGCAGTGGTCGTGTGCGGGGCTGTGACCCATAGGGTTGACGGTTCAAATCCAGCAACAGCTCTCCAGGAGCAAGGCTGGGCTTCCTACTCCCATCAGGGCAGTGATATGAAAAAAAAAAAAAAAAGGTACAAGCTCTTCCTGGAAAGCATGCCCTAGGGTTCACAACTGGGCGTGAAAAACCATGTGAAGGGCTGAGCTCTGGTGGCGTAGTGGTTGTGTGCGGGACTGCGGCCCACTGGGACGGAGTTTCATTTCCAGTAGTGGGGCTGGACCTCCTACTCCTACCACCGGAGAGCAGTGATGCCCAAAAAAACAAAACAAAACAAAACAAAACGAGAAACCATGTGCCAAAACAAAACAAAACAAAACAAAATGAAAAACCATGTGAAAGGACACCCGCCAGTGCTGAACTGGGGAATCCCTGGGGCCCAAGAGGCCCAGAGACAAGTGCACGTGGGCCCTAACAGGTCCAGAGCAGGCCCTGAGGAGACACGCAGGGGCAAGCGCCCCCACTTTAGAAGCCCTCCTGACAGCATGCCCCGTGTGAGGGCAAGGTAGACAGACTGGCTGGCAGCAGGCCCAGAGGGGGTCCCAAGAAAGCAGGCAGGGTTGTGTTCCCTGCCTTCATTCCATTCTCCCCTTGGCTGAAGGAGGTGGGGTGGAAGATATTGGCCAATTCCATTGGCTGAGCTTAGGCCCACCTGTGTGATGTACCTAAAGTGGGGATGCCCGAGGTATTGGTTTGACCTGGGCCTCGGGGGCGGTGTCTGAGCATGCACAGTTTGGATCTTTCCACAGGTGTCTACTGGGTTTCTTCCTGTGAGGAGCCGGCGATCTGATACACTGACACACGTTGCCATGCTCTCACGGTGTGACACACACAGCCTTTTCCTGTATCGGTTCCTGGCATCTATGTTTAGTTTATATTTTACCTTTTTGTATAAACTATATAGCTTGCTCTGCTTGTGTTACATTCTAGTCACTATATCTTTGTATTGTTCTATAGTGCTTACATATGTTGTAACCTTTAGTCCATTAGATATTGTAGCTTTGTGATTGGTTGCTTTAAGTTGCCCTGCTTCACTCCTGTATACCCCTCATTAGCATACGGACCTAGTTGAGGACTACAGCCCCTTTTGCGCGCCATTTTTCCCTTATTTGGCACTCATCAGGATTGGCCCCTGTTGACTCTACCTCATTAGCATGAACTGTGACCTTTACTCCTGACGATTGGCTTTATATACTCTGAGTTTTGCCCCAATAAACGAGACTTGATCAGAATCCTGTCTTGTAAACTTCATTCTCTGCGTCCCCTGCCCATCTTCGTTTCCAGGCCTCCGGATCGGGACATCATGTTGAATGACCTGCGGGCCGGGTCATCTTCCCACTCCCTTCATTGAGACAATCCCCCTGAATCCCTCCTCTGGCTACTTAACAGCTTGATCCACCATAAACAAGGTTACAATCATCTCTGTCTGAAAGTCAAGCTGTGGACTCTCGCCTGTGGCCAGAGGGGCTCAACCGAGGATCCTCTGATGAGGTCGGTTAGACTCCTCGGTCCATGGCTTCATGTGAGAACGGATTCAGGCCGAAGCCTGGTTTGTGACCCAAGTGGATCGTTCTAAAGGAAAGAAGTTGTTTCAGCTGAACACAGGCACTCTCACGACCCCACACAGTCACACATGAGGGGTAGAGAGACAGAGTCAGAGACAGCAGCCTGGCTGAGCAGAACATCAGCTGGCCAAACAGAAGGCAACAGAGCATCAGGAAAAGAGGGTGGTGGCCTTCAGTTTCCAGCCTTTGGGGGTCTGTGGCTGGGAGGCCTGGTCCATGGCACTGGTTGACCCCATTGGCTGATTGAAGCCCACCTGGCCTAGATTGGGCCCATCCAGGTGGGGCCTGAATTGGTGTGTACCCTCGAGCCTTGATCAGCTTCCAACCTCCTGTAGGGGACCCCTAGGCGTGGAGAGGAACCACCCCCTAGCCTGCTACCTAACAGAGATACTCAGGATATGGGTTTGGGGACTCCCACTGTCCTCCATAGTCTTCGACGAATAGAGTATTCACAATTTAGCTCTGATTCTTTTTTTTTTTTTTCTGGCATCACTGCTCTCCGGTGGTGGGAGTAGGAGGCCCAGCCCCACTGCTGGAATTGAACCTCCGTCCCAGTGGGCCGCAGTCCCGCGCACAAGCACTACGCCACCGGGGCTCAGCCCAACTCTGATTCTTTTCTCTCCGCCGCATTTGGATTGCGTTATCATCATCTTTGGATCACACAGGCTGGGGTGCTTCTTGCGTGAGGACGCAGTTAATGTGCCTCACGTAGATGGCTGCTTATCTGAATATAAGCCTTTAAGAACTCAGACATCGTTCAGTTAATGCTGGGCACTATCTGCTTTCTCCACCACCCTTTGCTGTAGCACCCTTATCGTCAGTGACCTCGTCCTGAAGGCCAGTATCGAGCAGGGTCATGTCATAAGAACTACCTGTTCTTGGAGGGGGGTTAGAATCTGTGGGAGTCCAGGAGCCACCTGACAGGATGCTAGATGAGGGATAAGGGGGGGCTTATCTTTCTAAATACCTGCGCGAGCGGAAATTGAAATTGGTTAGCAGGACCTCAATAAAGGGGCTGGAGGGAATCAGGCAAACTACTTAGACATCCATGGGAAAAGCATCACGTAGGCCCAGCTGAGAGGTACACCTGGGCCCACCCAGCTTAGGCGTCAGCACTGCGACACCACACAGGTGCACCCAATTCAGCCAATAAGATCAGACAATATCATTAACCTCACCTCCCAGTCAGGGGGGAGAAAAACCGGCCACAGGAAGGCCCCGCCCCCCCCCCCTTTTCCTCTCATTTCTCTCCTGTTCCAGTATGCTCTGGAAGTGGGGGGTGGGTGGCCCGCTCCCTGGAGCCTGTGTGCCCACTCAAGGTCTTTGGGACCCACACTGCTTCCGTTCCCCTGAAATGGCCACATCCAGTCGAGAACTTTCCCAAGGACCCCTCATGGGGCCGTGTGCGCTTTCCAGAAATAGTGTGGACTTTTTGAGACGACAGTACCTCAAATTTTCCTTCCCCTTAGAGAAGTCGTGTGAATTCTTTCTGTGTGGTGAAGCAAGAACCAAGGACGGAGTTATGCCAGGCCAGGAACCGAGCAATCTACTTATCCCTGCATCATGGTTTATTTTGGCAGTCCTATTATGGCAAAAACAAAAACCAACAGGAACAAAAGCAAGAGAGAAAAGCAATGAGGTCCCCGAGGAGTCCCCGAGCAGAAAACATACCTAAGGGTCGTCATATAGACCTGAAACATGACAGAGCTGAAGCTATTTAAAGGCTTCCCTCTCCCACCCCCACCCCCCACCATGTCTAACTACAACAATGGAATCAACTATTCTGGGGAACATGGAAGAGGGAAGGGGGGAAAGTAAGCGGGAAGCCAACAAACCTGGGAACAAGGGAACAAGTGACCTAAAATCGATGGTAAGGCGGTCATAGAATGTCTGGTGAGGTTTGATCAAGGCCAATGTAGCCTAGAGGAATGACCAAAAGCTGAATGAGGGTCAAATATGATAATGAAATGAGAAAAGTATAAGGATATACAGGAAAGAATCAGGAAGCACAGGACATTTATGGAGGTCTAAACACAGGTACATACCTATGCAAATACATTAATATATAATGATAGGGACACCGTCTATGAACCTATATTTACATTAAGTATTAAGGTAGCAGATGGACCTCTATTCAAGTACTCCCTCAATGCAAGAACATTTTGTTCTAATAACCTGGCATTCTGTGATGTCCACCTTCCCGACACAATTGCTGAAGACAAATTGGGTACACAGGCAAATGTGGTGAAGAAAGCTTGTGGTCCCCAGCTATTCAAAGATATAGCTACTGAAACCCAAATGAAGGCTGAGCATGGTAGTGGGACAAGAGGGAAGTAAAATAGAGGAAAGAGCTATGAGGCAAGGGAGTGCTATAGAGGTCTAAACAGACATGTACATAGGTAAATGTATTTATATATGATGGGAAATAGGTCTAAATACATATACTTGTAGGGTTAGTATTAAGGCAGAAGATGGACATTGGGTCTCCCGCTCTAGTACTTCCTTGATGCAAGGGCACTTTGTTCTATTAAACTGGCATTTCTCGTTTGTTTTGTTTTTGGGCATCACTGCTTCTGGTGGTCGTGGGCACTACCCAGTGCCGCTCCTGAGAGCCGCCGCTAGATTTGAACCACCCAGCCCACGGGCCGCAGTCCCGCACTCGACCACTTACGCCACCGGGGCTCAGCCCTGAACTGGCATTTCATGATGCTCATGTTTCCAACACAATCGCTGAAGACAAATGTGTGCATAAGCAAGTGTGGTGAAGAAATGATGGTGTCCTGCTATCTAGAGATGTAGCATCTAGGGTCTTAAAGGCTTGAAGGTAAACAAGCGGCCATCTAGCTCAGAAACAACAAAGCCCACAAGGAAGAAGCACACCCGCCTGTGTGACCACGAGGTGTCAAAGGGATCAGGGATCAGGCAACAAAGAACTAAAAACTCCATCATTATAAATGAAGGGGAGTACAGATTGGGAAGTACAAAGCCCATCTGTAGATAACTCGATATGCCTTTACAGAAGGGTATGGGGAGGAGACAAGCCAGTCAGGGTACAGTAAGCAACTATGTGACATACAAATTTCCTCTAGTTCTTAAAATGCTTCCTGCCCCCGTCATGATCCCAATTCTACCTCACAAATCTGACTAGACCAGAGGATGTACACTGATACAGATAGGAACCAGAAACAGGGAATCCAGGACAGATGATCCCTTTAGGGCCAGTGGTGAGAGTAGTGATACCAGGAGGGTGGAGGGAAGGTGGAATAGAAAGGGGAAACCAATGGTAAGGAGCTACATATAACCTCCTCCCTGGGTACGGAAAACAGGGAAGTAGGTGAAGGGAGACTAACCGACGGTGTACAATGTGACAAAATAATAATAATTTATAAATTATCAAGGATTCATGAGGGAGGGGGGAGCAGGGAGAGAGGGGAAGGAATGAGGAACTGATACCAGGGGCTTAAATAGACAGCAAATGTTTTGAAAATGATGATGGTAACAGATGTACAACAGATGGCAACAAATGTGCTTGGCATACAATGGCTATATATGTGGGTTGTGATAAAAGTTGTATGAGGCCCTAAATAAAATGATGGGGGAGCTGAGCCCTGGTGGTATAAGTGATTGAGTGCGGGACTGTGGCCTGCAGGCTTGGCGGTTCAAATCCAGCAGCAGCAAGGCTGGGTAGCTCCCACGATCACCAGAGGGCAGTGATGCCAAAAAAAAAAAGGAGTTCAACCAAGGGCTCAAGTGGAAAGAAAATGTTTTGGAAATGATGGCGACACATATGCAAATGTACTTGACACAAGGATGTATGGATGTGATAAGAACTGTGGAGGAGCCAACGAAGTGGAATTTTAAAAAGTCATTTGTCCACTGGCATGCAATTTAAGGTACTGTTGATATGCGGAGTTTATTGGCACATAGTCCAACTGCAGAGCTGTCCTCCATGAGTTGCTGTTTTGTACATCTTGATTTTTGTTTTTTTTTGGGGGGGGGGCATCAGTGCCCTCTGGTGGGAATGGGAGGCCCAGCCTTGCTCCTGGAGAGCTGCTGCAGGATTTGAACCGCCAAGCCAGTGGGCCGCAGTCCTGCACTCAACCACTACGCCACCGGGGCTCAGCCCATCTTGATTTCTTGATTGAGCTGCTGACATTGAGTGTGGGGGGTTGGTGCTAAGGGGAGCCCTGATTATCTTTAGTGTTTTAGGATTTGCATTTAGATCTCTTCCCCCCCCCCCATTGTTTTATTGGCACCTAAACCACATAGCATATGACAGTGCAATTGTTCACAGATCAGGAAGAGTTATACAATCATTACCAGTCAATTTTAGAACAGCACCCCCCATGCCCCCCGTTAGCATTTAAAATGAGTTGTGTGATCACAATCAATTCTAGTGCGCCCTCCCCACTCCTGCCTTCATGGTTTACTCCTGAGATTCCTTCACCTTCCTGTCTCCAACCCCCATCCCTACATCCCACATAAATGCTTGAGTATGTTATTATTTATTTATTTATTTTTTTGGGGGCATCACTGTTCTCTGGTGGTGGGAGTAGGAGGCCCAGCCCCACTGCTGGAATTGAACCTCCATCTCAGTGGGCCGCAGTCCCGTGCACAACCACTACGCCACTGGGGCTCAGCCCAAGAATTTTTTTCTTTTTATTAATCATTTTAATAGGGGGGGCTCTTAGGATAATCCATCATTCAAGTGAACTAAGCACACTTTGTACACATGTTGCCATCAGCTTTCCAAAACGTTTTTTTTACATGAGCCCTGGGTATCAGCTCTTCCCCCACCCCTCCCTCGTGAACCCTTGATCAATGATATATTCTTATTTCATGTCTTACACTGTCCGCTGTCTCAGGGAAGGAATTTTTGTCATGGAACAAGGAAGAGATTCTTGCACCTAGAACAAACTCAGGTTGGATCTCCATAGAGGGGTCAACTGGCCCAGAATCCGGTTCGATCCAGCGTCAGGTTCACAATGGTCTCTGCCTAATGGTGAGGCTGTTACTAAGTTACTCTGCCTGAGACTCTTGCCTGTGGCGAGGGGATGTGCCAGTGGTTTAATCTGGCTAGATACTGCATTTAGCTATTTAGTCCATGGGAAATTGTTTATTTTATGGAGTGAGGTATGGGTTCCGTTTCATTCTTCTGTCAATGGAGTTCCCATTTGGCCAGCACTTTGTGTGGAAGAGACCATCTTGTCTCCAAGGAAGGTTTCAGCACGTTGTCAAAAACCAGTTGTGCCAAATAAACGTGTCCCTCAGAGCCAACCTGCGTGTGCTGTTTCTGCTACAGCACCAGCTCACCGAGACCGGCCCGTCTGTCTACCTCAGGGGCTCAGCCCCGCTCTGAGTGGCCAGGGTGAGAGGCAGAGCCACTTGGAGTGGTAGGGGGAGGTGAGGACTGGGTCCAGCCCCACACTTTGGGGATCTGACTCTTTCCATGATGCGGTGATCCGTGAGAGCAGGGTCCTCCCACGTGGCTCCCGTTTCAGTTCAGGCACAGGGCCTGGCACGTGCACACTCCATAGGCTACAAAGCAGGCTCTCTGGCTCCTGAGGAAGACTAAGGACTTGTCGGTAAGAAGAGGGAATTCAGGTCCAGGCAAAAAGGTGGATCGCTCACACATTTATTTACAAAGAGGATGGATTCCTCTACCCCACCCCCACCCCGCTTCCTCCAGGCTCCCTTCCCAACTTGGCCTCGGCTGTCTAGAACAAGCTTCTGACATTGTCACTCTGGAAACCCTGCAGGGCTCCTGGTTGGTTCACTGCGTCTCGCATGCACATTCGCCTGTCCCAGCTGGTCACACGGGCGAGGGGCTCGGATCTCTCTGCTCAGTCATTCACGTCCAGGTCAAATTCCGGATATAACTCTTTGGTGGCAAGGCCTCGGATCACAGCTGAAAGGAGACAGGCTCTTTGTTGGGGGCAGATGGGAGAGATCGGGGCCCAAGTCCTGTCCTCACCCATGACCGACACTGCAGTTTCAAGTTAGTGCTCCCACCTGAACCTTGCTCCGCCTCCTCCCATTGGCTCAAGTCTCTTCCTTGCTGCCTCCCTCCCCTCTTACAGGCCACTCCTGGGCTGGCCACAGCTGAGAACCTGCCTGTGCCCTGCAGCTCTCAGCCCTGACCTCAAGGACTCACTGTGCCCTGACTGCATTTCTTAGGAGCCTTTCTTCCCACAGAACAGTGGATGTCACCGAGGCTGAGCCCCGGTGGTGTAGTGGTTGTGTGCGGGACTGTGGCCCACTGGGACGGAGGTTCAATTCCAGCAGTGGGGCTGGGTCTCCTACTCCCACCACTGGAGAGCAGTGATGCCCACAAATAAAAAACAAAAAAATAAATAAAAGAACAGTGGATATCACATGCCAAAAGAGTAAACGGGGTCCTGTCCCACCCCTGTGAAAACTCTGGACTCATGGCATGCCTGTGTGCCAACCTCTGGCCACCACTCAGAGCCACAGTGTGTGCTGCTGCTTCTCCTGCTCGTCCCCTTCCAACACTCGTCCACCCACCCTCCCATCCATGGGAAGAGTTCTCCTTGGGGCCCTTCCCTGACCACTGGGTCTCACCAACTGCCAGGCACCCTGCTCAACCCTAGCTCCATTTTGAACCTTTGAGGCCTTTCCTACCACGTACATACCTGGTCATTAATTTGCAGGCGTGCATTTACTTACTGACCGCTGACACCCCGACTCCCACCACCAGAACCTAAGTGTCTGGCTCCCTGCAGTGGCCCCACCCTGTGAGAGCCTGGTGCAGAGTAGGTCCTCAAGGACTGCTCACTGAATACACGGGAGGGCACCGGTGACCAGCTCCAGGTCATACGACATGGTGGTGGGAGCTCTCGAGCTGGGTGCCAACCAGGGAGCTTCTGTCCTCAACTAGTCTGCCACTCTAGCCTCCCACTCCCTTCCCTCCTGTTTTCTCCTCGACGACCGTCCTGGCCGCTGACAGGCCTGTCTGGAATGAACGCATGGGAGGCTTCTCTCAGTAAAATCCTGGCTGCTGACAGGCATTTCTGGAACGACTGCTAAAACATGCAGCAGCTGTGCGGATCACTATCCCAAGTGATCACGGGTCTCTGGGCATTCTGGCGCCCACCCAACTGAGCCAGTGGGCGGGACAGAGCGAGGCTTTCAGGAGGCTGACCACATGTTTCCTTCCCTCCCAGTGGGTGGACAGTGTGCGGGGCAAATACCACACTGAGCCTCATAGGACTGGCCAGTGTGGCGATCGGGGCCACTAAGGAGGGTGGGGGCTGAGAGTGTGTGTGTGTGTGTGTGTGTGTGTGTGTGTGTGTTTGTACATACAAATGGAAAGGCATGGGAGTAAGATCTAGTACCACTTGGGATGCAGGAACTCTCCCCAGGCCCAGGCTGGGCCTCAGGAGTCCTGCTGCTCACCTAGTTTGCCCAGCAGCATCTGGCCTACATCCTTGATGTCATTATACTCGTGGAGCTGGGAGATGTGGTCCTTCAGTTCATCCACACTGTAGCCTCTGGGGAGAGCAAAAGAAAGCGGAACGATGACCAAAGGCTCAGACGGCAACGAGACACCTGTCTGACAAGGTCAAATCGACTAGGTGCTCGGCACTGGGACTGCAGTGATGACAGACAGACCCTGTACCCAGGGGACTTATCGACATAGGCCAGGAGTGTCTGCCTACCCTCTCAGCCTTAGCAAATGACCCCTGTATCCTGAAGGAGGTGTCCTTAGCAGTACTGGTCAATGTAACTCTGATCATAGCAGAGCGGCTCAGAGAGGGCATGTGATCCAAGCTGACTAATCAGATCCCCAAGTGTCAATTCTAAGACTGCCAAGTCTCTACCTTGTGGCTGGAGATCTGGCTGGAGACACCCCCCGCCCCCGGCAGCCTCCCTGTCTGAGGGGACACCCACATTCTCTGCGGGCAGAGGCATAGCCTTGTTTTCTGCTACACTCCTGTGACTGGATGTCGGTTCCGGGGCATCAAATGAAAGCTAGCCTAACCATGGCAAGGACCCCAACACGACATACTCGGATCTGAACTGGGCGATCTCCTGGTCCAGCACGTCCCTCTTCGCCTTCAGTTGCTCAATGTCCAGCTGCTGAGGCTCCTCAGAGGCCCCGTGGGCCTGCCCAGCCTTGGGAGACGGCCGCTGAGTAGCAGAGATAGTCATTAGCTAAACGGACAATGATCTACAACACAGAGCCTGCCAGCCTGTCCCCTAACTTGTCTCTCCTGTCTTGGTAGTAGGAAGCACCTTCCCTCCTCAAAATGCTACATTCGCCAGCCTCCCTCGGAACTGGGTGTGGCCCATGACTAAGTCCTCGCCAGGGAGGATATAATCAGAAACAATACATGCTGTCTCTTCCTCCGGGAGGGCATGCCTTTCCCTGAAAGGGCACGCCTTTCCACCGGCCTTTCCGCCTTCCTGGCACGTAGGGGTCAGGTTGGAGTGGAACAGCTATCTTGGATGATAAGTTAAAAGCTACATGCTGAGAAGCGACAGAACAAGATTGAGGCCTGGGTAGCTCATGGACTGGTCACCCCACGAGTACTTGGGGCTTTACTCCCAGTCAAACCCCATCCTAAGAGCCCGCCCTGGCTACCTGTCTGACCCTTGAGAATCTGTTTCAGGACACCTTTGGATCTCCACTCAAGGTGGCTATATTGCTGGGTGTATAATCTTACAACATACTTTCTTGAGACAACTCATCTTGGTCCTTCCCGTCTCTCCAAGCTGCAAAGACCAGTGATTGGCACAGAATTGATCGCCCAGAAAAATCAGTCTGCATGTGATGCTGACGGAGGCCCCGGGGAGACAGCTGGTGCCTGTTCTGAGGTCAGTGGCTTTTAATCAAGAACGTGTGGGCACTAGGTGCCAAGCACAGAGATAGGCTCCCGGTGAGGGAGAAGACATCGACTGTTTCCAACCCAGATGCAATGAACCCGAATCTTCAGCTGCACGGGCTCCCCAGGTGATTCTTCTCGGTAAGATTGTACAGAGGCATCACCTGGGGAGCCGGGGAAGCTGTAGGTTTGGCTCCTGTTTGGCTGTGTGAAGCCCTGTTGGACAGTCAGCATTTCAGGGGCTTCTCAGGGGCTCTCTCCCCGCCAGCAAAGACGGGGCACATGGGCCTCAAGACACTCACAGGGAAGTTTACCATTATAATCACTTGTCCATTATTACAGAGCACAATGGACAGTCCTGCTTGAGAATATACTGAGAATCAGTAATGCTCCCCCCCCCCCAAAAAAAAAAAACCAAAACCAAAACAAAACAAAAAAGAATATACTGAGACCAGTGTTGACCGGTGGGCTCACAAAGGTATAACTATTAAAATATGAAGAAACAAACAATCTTATTCAATGTGAAAACAGGGAAAGTACCTAAAGAAATACATACCCTATTTACCTGTTTTTATCTTAGAAATAAGGATGTGAAGGCAGGTTCTAGGCAACATGGAGCGTGTAGCCCAGTCTCAAATATCAAACTCCCAATCATGCTCTTCCTCCACCTAGCTCCATATTTTATTATGCTCTGGTCACGTGCCATCTTATCAGAAAGGCCTCCCCTGACCACTGCTGTCTAAAACAGGGCCACCTCCATCGCGCCCCAGCCCTCTGTCATCCTTTTGAACAGCTTTCAGGACAACCCAAGGAGCCCTGGTAGCAGTGGTGAAAGGGTTCCGCCACAAACCACACCAGCTACTCAGCAGGACAGAGATGGAGCCGTCTGTTTCCGTGAAGATTCCAGCCTTGGGAACCCGGTGGGCTCTGATAGGGTTGCACTGGGCTGGAGTGGGTTCGAGGAGCAACGATCGCTGCTTCTCTGTCATTCCTGCTGTCTGCCTTACTGATGGGTAGGATCTGTCAAGGGAGGGCCCCCGTTTCCTCTGCGGTGGCTGTTAGTGTCCACAACGGGACCTGACACCTAGTATCACCGCTGTAAGTCAATTCTGACGCAGAGCAACCCTGCAGGACCACAGGGAACTGCCCCGGGGTTTGGAAGCTGTACATCTTCATGGGAGTAGAGAGTCTCATCTTTCTCCCGTGACACACAGTAGGCACTCAGTATTTGTCAAATGAAAGTGTCAGTGACTTATAAGGAAAACAAATACAACCATCAGCCATGCTCCTGGATAGGTAGACTAAAAGTAGTGAAAATGCCAGTATCATCAAAAACACTTTATAAATTCAATACGATATGATCCAATCCCAGTACAGTTCTTCTAAGAAATGGGAAAACTTTATTTATTTATTTTGGTGGCATCACTGCCCTGGTGGGAGTAGGAAGCCCAGCCTTGCTTCTGAAATGGGAAAACTTTATATAGAAAGGAAAGAAACGCAGAATAAGACACGGTTAAAAACCAAAGAAGGAGGCCTTTCATTCCCACTTTAAAACCTATTACACATAGCCAAGGTAATCAAAAAATCTTGGTACTGGTAAGATGGATATGAGACCAATGGATTAGAACTAAGGACCCAGAAATGCCTAATTTGTGATAAAGGAGTAAAACACATTAAGTGGATATATAGCCTTTTCAATAATGGTTCTGGAAAAAATAGATTTCTACTTGCAAAAGAATGAAATGGAATCCATACATCATACCATGTAACAGAACAGACTCAAGATGGTTTAAAAGTCTAAATATAAATCCTAGAACCCTAAAGACTACCAAGGAAAACAGAGGGACAAACTTAGGAGTCCTAACAAAAGGCATAAAAACATTACTGAATTTTTAAAAATTACTGACCATAATGGAAAATATCCACACTAAAGAAGACAAAGTAAAGGGCTGAGCCCTGGTGGCGTAAGTGGTTGAGTGTGGAACTGCAGCCTGCGGGCTTGGCGGTTCAAATCCAGCAGCGGCTGCGTAGTGTCCATGGCCACCAGAGGCAGTGATGCCCACACACACACACAAAAAAAAAGACAAAGTAAAGACCTGTGATCTTCTAAAACTAAGACATTTACGCACACCAAGAGAACAATGAAAGAGTGAAAAAGTGCTCTATGAGCCCCCCAATAAAATGACAGGGGGGGAAAGAGTGAAAAGAGAGCCCACGGATTGGGAAAACATATTTAGTAATGACACATCAGATAAAGGGCTAATTTCAAAATTCTAAAGAACACTACAATGATGCCTAAAAACAAAAAAAAAACTACAATGCCTTAATAAGAAAGATACAAGTCATCAATCAAAAAATGAATGCAAGACATGAACAACTTACTAAAGATGACATCCATGTGGCCAACAACCATATGAAATGTTCATGTTCGTAAGTGATAAGAGAAAAATAAATTGAAACAACTTTATGATGCCACTTCACATCAACACTCTTCAAAATGAAAACAAAACCAGAAAATAATAAATTCCAGAGAGGATGTGCCGAGATTGAGATTGTAGAAACACCATGGAAATCAGCATGGTGCTTCCGGAAACAAATGCAAATACAAATACCTTATGACCCGATAACCTCTCTACTGGCTACAGACCCTAAAAACTAAAGAGCACATCAGGACACACCCATGTACACCAATGTCTATTGCAGCCATTTCTCTAACAAAAGGATGGAAGCAATCAAAAACTGATTATGGAGGAATGGATAAACAAACACTGGTACATACATACAAGGGAATATTACATGCATCAATAAGCAAAGTGACAGCTCCGTGAAACACAAAACTAGAGAACATTATGCTTAGTCAGTTTTTTTGTTGTTTATTTTATTTTGTTTTTTTGGGGGGCATCACTGCCCTCTGGTGGGAGGAGGAGGCCTAGCCTTGCTCCTGGAGAGCTGCTGCTGGATTTGAAGCGCCAACCCAGTGGGCCGCAGTCCTGCACACAACCACTATGCCACTGGCGCTCAGCCCAAGTTAGTCAATCTCATATTTAATGATATTATTATTATTATAAGGAAAGAAAAAGGAAAATTGGTTTTCGTATCAAAGGAGGATCAGACTGATGGTAAGGAGGCTAGGTGTGGGGGTGGGGGCAGGGAGAGGAAGGAAGGACAGGAAATTTTGGAGTGAAAGGAGGAAAAAACACCCCCCACACCATTTATGGGGTTATTACTGATTTGACTTGGTAAAATGGGCTGTGTAATGACACAGAATGTTTTTTTTTAAAAAAACCAAACTAAAGAAACAGACAAACAAAAATATAAAGTTAGACTGGCTGGGCCCCAGAGAAACTCAACTCTTGAACAGGAGTGAGAGGATAGGGGAAGCCAACAGCATTACTCAGATTAGTGACCCAGTTTTCTATAGGTAAGCTTCATTTTCTGAAAGAGAAAGGATATTTTTTGGGGGGGGCATCACTACCTCTGGTGGTCGAGGGCGCTACCCAGTGCCGCTCCTGAGAGCCGCTGCTGGATTGCTGGATTTGAACCGTCAAGCCCGCGGGCTGCAGTCCCGCACTCAACCACTTACGCCACAGGGGCTCAGCCCTGGATATTTTTTTAAAATAACCTCGTGTGTGTGGAGCCCTGGTAAAAATAAACCCAAGCACTTGTTGAATACCACGCGCTAGGCACTTAAACCCAACATTTCAATGAGAGTTTAGAAATGAGTAGAAAAAAGAATGCTGGGTATCTTCTATTTAGTTCGACTGGCTATTATCTCATCCTTGTGCTAACTGTTACACTGAACACTTCAGCCTCCAGTGGGATCCTGCTTTTCCTCCTTCTTATAGTCTCCCCAAAATAAGGAAAACAAACGATGTAGAAACAAACAAATATATAAAGTTAGAATGACAAAGAGAGTGTGCAGGCTTACAACCTTAGAAACTCCCTGATTTCTTACCCCTCGGATCTAAACATTAGGTTGAGTGGCTATAAAAGGAGGAAAAGTAAAACCAAAGTCAACTTGGATTATTTAGTGACTTACAAGTTCATTTCAAAGACATACCAAAAAGTGAGTAAAGTATTAACTAATGAGCTAATTCTCAACTGAAAATCACAGTGACCCTAGAGCAGAACTTTCCCCTGTGGGTTTGCAAGACTAACTGAGTAAAAAGCTTTATCTCAGGGCTGAGCCCCGGTGGCGTCGTGGTTGTGTGCGGGACTGCGGCCCGGGACTGCGGGACTGGGACGGAGGTTCAAGTCCAGCAGTGGGGCTGGGCCTCCTACTCCCACCACCGGAGAGCAGTGATGCCGCCCCCCCCCCCCCAAATACAAAAACAAGTTATTAAAAAAAAAAAAAGACTTGTGAAAACTTTTTTAAAAAAGGGGTCAGGGTGGAGGAATGAGTGAATCAGAATGAATCAAGACAGCATGCTGATCAGGAATCCCAGAGAAGACATAGGCAGGAGCAGTTACTGCCTTCTGATTTCTCTGAGAGAAAACAAGACCAACAGATCCCTCAGCAAAATACTCCAGGAGCAAGGCATCGTACCAGCCCGCTGGCAGCTTGGCTTAAATGACGGACACATGACCACACAACACCCTCTCCACAGGGACTAACAACAGAAACCATGGGGAAGGGAGACGATGATGGTCAGCGTAAGATGTGAAAATACGCCCGTCCTTCTTGGAAAAAGAAGATGTGAAAATAATAATTTATAATTTTTTTTCTTCCCAATAATTTATCATTTATCAAGGGGTCAAGAGAGTAGGAAAGAGGAGCTGAGGCTGAGCTCTGGTGGTTGTATGCGGGGACGCAGGCCCACAGGGTGGGCGGTTCAAATCCAGCTGCAGCTCTCCAGGGGCAAGGCTGGGTAGCCCCCACGACCACCAGAGGGCAGTGATGCCCCCCCCCCCCAATATAGTAATGATAAAAATAAGGAAACCCCAATGAACAACAAATCTTTGAGGAGCTTCCCAGGAAGGAGTCGGAACCCTGGGGGGAGGGGGAGGGGAGGCGGCAGGCTGATGGGAATGGCAGGAAAGGCCTGGGTCCTCACCGGGAGGGGGTGGGAGCTCACGCAGAGCACGTGATTCCCAAAGGGCTTCTAAGCTGGGGGGACCGGCGTGGGGGGGGCGGATGAGGTGACGGGGGCCCCAGGCGAAGGGCGGGACCCGGGGAGCGGGCTGGGCCGGGCGGAAGCGGTACTCACAGGGGATCGGAAGGCTCCGCGGCAGCTCCTGGAGAGTCCGGGTGGACACCTGTGGAGGAATCCGCGGGAAACCTGGTTGGGCCCTGCCATGGGCTCTGGGGGAGAAGGGTGGGGCGTGGGAGGTGGACCGAGCAGGACCAGCTTGTGGGGCGTGGGGTGACGATGGACCCTCGGGAGCACGGTACGGTACCGGTACCGACGCTCCAACAGGAACGCGTTGGGGCGTGGGAGCGGGGAGTGTCTCAATCACTAGGTTCCGAAGCGCAGGTGTTTTGTGAGGGAACGTGTACTTTTTGTGGTGACAAGCAAGTCGGGGGGGGGGGGGGGCTCGTGGGAACGTGAGGCGTCGCCTCAAAAGGGCTGTTCGCTTCCGTCCGCTCCTCGCCCACCTCCTGAGCCCGGGGGTGCCAGGCCCCCGTTTGGGCGGGGTCCGCGACATAGCGGCGACCCGGTCGGCGGAGGAGCCACGAGAAAACCAGCAACGGCCGCCAACAAGTGGCAGTGCGTGCGGCGCGCACGCGCCGAGGGGGAAGCCACGCCCCGACGCCGGTTTCCCCACTCCGTGGGGAGGAGCCAGAAGCTGCGCGCGCAGCCGCCGAGAACCTTTTCCTCTCTCCGTCGGCGTGGGGGAATCTGGTCACGCCCCCCTCTATGACGTCTGTAGAGCTGGCCAATGAGAGGGGAGCACTTAGCTCCACCCACGAGCCTGGTTGCCTTGGCTGGCTTCTTGGCTCATTTACCCAACTGCTTACTAGCTGTCGGAAGCACTTTTGCACTGCTGCCGGAACTAGTGACGTGGACCCACTTTTCCCCGCCCCGAGAGGCGATGTCGGAAGACAGCCTCCAGATAAGATTGGCCAGAGCCAGAAAAAAGGTAAAAACGCTCTCGAGCCCCGGCTTCCTGGCCCCGCCAGAGACCCACGACTGGCGCACGGCGGCTTCGAGCCCGTGCTGTGCCTCGGACACGTCGGGGAAGCCCCTCGGAGCCCCCGGGGTGCCTCTCTCCTGTCCTCCCGGCCAGTCCCGCCCCCTCGGGTGCCCGGCCCCTGCCCTCGCTTGTCGCTGCCCGGTGACTTTGGGTGGGTGATCTCCGCGTGGGGAGGGCGGGGGGCCTTCCAGACGCGGTCCTCGTCTCTTGACACTGGAAAACACTCCAAAGCCCCGCTCCTCAACGCGTCCCCAGACCCCCACCCACTACTGCGCCGTGGCCAAGAGTTTGTGATACCCCCGAGACACGCAAAGCGACCCCCCCCCTCGGTCCCCCTGGGTGCCCAGCCTAGATCTCTCTTTCCTGTCGCCCCCCGACCACTTGGGATCGATGGCTCCCTGTTTCCCCTACCCTAACCCCCCTTTCGACTCGGGACTTTTCTGCCGCCCTTCCCCCACCCCCCTTCCCCAAGCCCCCACAACAACTCCGTTGCTAAGGAGAGGTGGAATGCTAAGGAGAGGTGGAATCCCCCTCCAACTTGTCATTACTGCCTCGAGTCTGGCCTTTGATCTTCAGACCCAGTCAGTTCCCTAATGTCACCTGTCTGGTTTTTTTTGTGGGGCGCCAGTGAGGAGCATATTTATAGTTTGAAGGGTGACCTGAGATTAT
>PVJH01026776.1:19630-29713 GCA_004026705.1 Nesogale talazaci
GAAAGGCCCCCCCCCCCAAAAAAAAAAGGGAGCATCATAGCTTTGAAGAGTTCCCAAAACATCATCTCCACTTAGGGTGCTCTGAAGAAGGCTTAGGGGGTGACAAGCCATAGGATAAACTAGGACACTTGTTTCTGAAGCCTCCATTTCTTGTGATTCAAAAACCGCTTCATGTTAATACACTTAGGGGTGCTCTTTGCCTACCTCTGTGACCCTGAAATGGAGCTGGCACTGCCCTCTTCTGCTAGGCACCCCCACCCCACCCCCACGGGGGCTGCAGACTCTGCCAGGAGACACTTTGATGTGTAAGTCCTGGTGTGCAGATGCAGGAGACGCGGAAGGAGGGACTCCACTGTCTCCCTCACAGCACGCGGTTCTCACAGTGGTTCTCACTCATTTCTTCTTCACGACTCTGGTTCACGTCTATGTGCTTACTTTCCCACCTCCACCTCTGGTTGTACCCCATGGAAGCTATGGATTCCTACCAAGAACCCAGAGCTTAAGATGTGAGGGAGGAAGACCGAGTTAAAATGTCACGGGTGCCTTTAATAAATCAGTAAGTAAGTAAGTAGATGTAAAACCATGTCATCCGTCACGTAACCTTTTTTGAATCCATTTTTCATTCCAGTCACGAAAGGCAAATTGACAGCACCATGTCGGGTTGTTGGCGGCGTTACATCGGATGACTTGTCATCAACTATGATGTAGGGCATAAATACAGGGCTGCTTTTTTCCCCCCCCCCTCCGCAGTTAAGAGAATATCAAATCAGAACCGGCAGATTGCCTGCCGATGAACCCACAAAGAAGAAGACACGGAAAATCAAAAATGGAGATAGCCCAAAGTCGTCATCTTCTGGGAATAGTAACTCCTCCGAGGAGGTGAGTCCCAGAGCGGGATTAGGGTTAGGATGTGGGGAGGGGGACAGATCAACGACTAAGTTATAAACTCTGGCTCTGAATCCTGCTCCCTCTGCGAAGGGCGTGGTTTTGGGGAAACCTCTTTAAACTCCTTGGGCTCCTCTTTCTGTCAAGTAAGAGTCGTAATCATGTCACGTCAATCTTTTTGTCAAGGGCCCAGTGCAGAGCCAACATTCAGCACGTGGTGGTTGCTCTGCGTGCTTCACCCCCAGCCACCAGAGGAAGCCGAGCCATGGAGAAGAACCTCGGGTCTTAGGCCTCTCCCTTTAGGAAGGGCCCAAAGAGCCCCAAGGTGTGCCGCTGAGCGCCCCAGACACTCGGACGAAAAGATGTGGGTTCCGAGTGGGCTTGCCACCAACTTGCCTGGTGGACTGGACGGAAATGGCCTTCTCCCCTGGGCCTCAGTGTTCTCATCTGTAGTAAGATGATGATCATTGTGGGACCAGATTCCTGTCTTTGAACTTCTCAGTTCCATGCCCTTCCCCTTGTACAGTGGAACCTCTCCTCAAAGGTCCCATTTGTTTTGTTTTGTTTTTTAAAAAACAGAGCTGGAGATCTGGAGACTTGCCAGATTCATCCCCGGCGGCCCAGACCCAAGGAGAGGGTCCAGTGAGCAAATTCAGCAAAGTGCCCCATTCACTAGGTGACCCCAAAGCATCTTCCCACCCGCCCCTCAGTGGCCTTTCTGTTCCTTCACATCAGCTCCTGCCTCTGGCTGCTGACAGGATGACGCAGGCCGGGGTGTTGATGCCCACCCGGACAGTCTTCAACATTCCACTCTCCTCTTCCTCTGAGTTTTTTTTTTCCCTCTTCCTAAGCCAGTTCTCTCTCTCTTCCCCTTGCCCCTGTTTTTCCCTTTCGCCTCCTGTAGATTGAGGACATTCTGAAGGTGCTGGTGTCCAACCTTAACCGCTCCAATGGGGTAGCGCTCTCCCCATTGGACAAGTGGAAGGTGAGGCTGTTCCACGATCTCTCTGCCTTGCCCGCTCTCCACGCTGTGCACGCATGGCCCTGCGACTCTCTGATCCGCTGTCACTTTGCTTCTGGCACGTTTTATGTTGCTGTCATGAACGCCGGCCTACTCATGTCCGCTTTTCACCTGCTTAGTCGATGGTGGCTTTATTGTGTGTTTTACCGTAGACCTTCATCTCTTGTCATCTGGGAGGAGGTGAGATGCGACCTTGAAGGTTCCAAGGAATGGGGGAACAGCTTCCAGATCAGTTAATGTGGGGTTTGTACTCTTCCGGCCTCCAGTCGGCGTGCTTTCAGTCTGGAACCGGTGGGAGTGGGGGAATCACACAGACCTTTTGAGCCTGCCCGCCAGCCTCTGGTTTCAAGGAAACTGGTAGCCTCTGGACAAATGTGTGTGGATTTGTTTTTGTTTTTGCCGCATCACTGCCCTGGTGGGAGTAGGAAGCCCAGCCTTGCTCCTGGAGAGCTGCTGCTGGATTTGAACCTCCAACCCTGTGGGCCGCAGTCCCACACACAACCACTGCGCCACCAGGGCTCAGCCCAAGTGTGTGGTTTTTAAGAGGAGCATAATTCTTTCTGATGTGAGAACAGAGGACATGAGATGAGGAGAACATGAGTTTGCCTTCAAAGCGCAAGGACCACGCTTGTTGGTCCCCGTCCCCCCACTGTGTTCCTGTCCCCTACCCCCCGCCAGAGGGAAGAACTTTCAAGGATGTCAGGTTAACCTTCTGCCTTTGCTGAGCATTCAGTTGGACATGCCTGTGCCCATGGGGTCCTGAGAGCCTGGACGCTGGAGAAAGTTGACTATCATGGGTGGGGGTCACCTCTTCCGAAATGAGCATTCTGAGAGAATGCGGCGACATTTTAAAAGCCCAGCTTGTTTAGTGGCAGACCCTATGTGGCAAATTAGGGAGAGGGGGCTTCAGTAGAGGAAGGCAGAGGGCTGCAAGTGCCCAGGACCAGGAGAGAAGCACCTCCAGATGGGGTCTTGGCACTGCCTCCCTGGCCAATTTGCCCAGCAGACTTCTGCTAAGCCAGAATCAGACCGACACCGGGCCAGACTTCTGTTAGGGATGCAGGCAAGGGTCAAGGGACTGCTGACCAGCATTAGGGAGACTGTCATTTTCTGGCACTAGTCGAAACGCCACGACTGCCACTGGCCTCCAAGAAGAGGTGGCATGTCCCGGTGAGGTGGGCACAGGCCTGCCAGCTTCATCAAACTGGATCTTGCTTTCGCTCTGTCACTGACCCAGCGCGTAGTGGGTCTTGAGCACTTCTGTTTTCTCCTCAGGAAAGTAGGAGGCCGCTCTAGTGGCTGGGGCTTCGGTGCTCAAGCTCCTCTGTCCCTGGGAACGGAAGAGCTTTGGCTTTGCTTTGAAATCTTGCTTTGGCTGCTTTGAAATGTGCCTATCCATGACTGCTTCCCTGGGGCGTTTGCTGATCCCGTCATGCAGCCCTGTGCTGGGGCATCCTGGCCAGCACAGAGATGTCCACAACTGGGGGGAACGTGGTGAAAGAAGAAATTTAAGGTCGTGTATTCTGAAGAGGAGGAAACTCTATTTTTCACTTAATACTTAAAGTTATCAGACTTAAAACCCCCAAGGTCGGCGGGGGGGGGGGGGGCGGGAATGGGGATTAAGTTGTTTCACGAAACAGTCTCTGAATGTTATACAAATACAGGCGGTACAGGGAAAAACCAGAAAGTGTTAGGGGGATTGATTTTTTTTTTCTTACTCCCCCGAAAGCCCGATGGGTGGTGATGGGGGTATGGGAATCTCCCCTGCTGAATTTTCCTACTTCTAGACCCAAGAGCCTGCTCAAGTCTCCCCAACTCTCATGCCTCGCCAACTGCTTATTGGACTCAGTCCTAGAAGTTGGCAGCCCCAGGGTCAGAGGTCACAGCAATGACAATAGGGCTCGTCCTCCAGCTACCAGGATCTGTAGCAGTCTCCCTGCGCAGGGAACTAGATTTGGCTTTGTAGAGCCCAGAGCCCTGCCGTCCAGAAACCAGGCAGGGCCTCTCCTGCTCCAGCCCCAGCTACCCTGGCCAGGCATTAGCTTCCTACGTTCACCCCTCGCCAGGCTGCAGCTGTTCAGCCACTTTTCCCCTTCTGTCCACCCGCCTTCTTGGCTATCAGAGGAAGCCTCTGGAGCCTCGAGGCTTGGACGGCCTTGTAGGCCAGAGATTGGGCTTGACCTCTGGCCACACAAGTGGGTCTGGGTGAGGCTTCTGCACAGTCTTCTCTAACTCCTGTTCGCAGAAGAGGGACCCCCTCATGGCCTCCAGGATGACAGAGTCCGTGGGCAGACATCTTCCCCTCTGGCTTCATGTTGGGGACGAGACCCCCACAGCTTCAGAGGCTGTCTCTGGGTTTGATAGATGTTTCTGGAATGAGAAGAAGGGAGTGGGGCTCCTGACCATGTGGTGACTACTACGGGAGGATTTTCTTTTAACCTCCAGAGAGCAGAAAGAAGCTTCCAGTCGAGCGTCCCCTTTCCGTGTGCTCGCGCAGGAGGTTGTGCAGCTGCTGCTTTGAGCGGTGGCTGTCCAGCTTGTTGGAGAGAGGCGCAGTCCAGTCAGCCCCACACTCCACCGTGGCTCCCAGCATGTGGCTCTGTCCCTCTGTCTGCAGCAATGCCGGTCCCTCCCCGCCTCGTACTTCTGTGTCATCCCCTGCAGGGCCTCCTAACCTCCGCTCTGCTCTGCGACAGGTACCCCAGGATCATACCATTCCTTCCGCACAAGCTGCGCATGCTGCCACGTCACCCGGCAGTGACAACAATGGTTCAGACATACAGACCTCCAGGGATGTCACCGCACCTTTAGTGACTTCATGTATAATCATCATGCCTGAAAGGGATGCGGACAGTCCTGCCAGCTGTGATTCTACTAATACTGTTGTCCTGGCTTCAGACCTCGACTCGAGTCTAACGACCCAACCCCAGGACTCGGCTGCTACCCTTTCATGTCAGGTTTGTGCCCCTGGCCCCCATTACTTGCAGCCCCACTGTGTGCTCACCCTTATCCCCCTGCTCAGAGGACCGACTTTGAATTTCTCACTAGCTTGGTTCCGAGAGCCAAGAGTTCTTCCTGATGCCCCGGGGGGCATGGGGTGGGAGCTGGGGAGGGGGACCCCAAGATTGGACTTTTCCTTGCGGTTGGGGGAGGCAGAACCTTGTCAGAAAAGAGCTTGGCTCACCTGCCTCTGGGCAGCGCTCACCAGAAATTCAATGGTCCTTTTGTGTGTATCTTCCCAAACAGAATCAGAATCTAAACCATGGTATCGAATCTACTGAAGAAAAGCTGTGAGTGTGCCCCAAAGAGACAGCAGTCCCCAAGTGAAGGGCGTTGGAGCGTGCCCCTGCCCATGACCCCCTCATCCCTGGTCTGGCGACCTTTCCCCGACCCTCTGTGTCTCCTCCCCCAGACCTTTGTCATCCACTGAGAGCCTGCGTCAGATTTCAGAACACATCAATGGTCTCATATCCGAGGTACCTCAGAGCCTAGAGCCTGGGAATGGGGGCAGGAGAAGAAAGTGTGCCCGTCAGTGAGTGTGGCTGAGTGGTTAGGGGCTGCCACCTGCCGGGTCATGTCTGGCTGGTCACTTCTTGTCATGCAGGGGTTGGACCACCATGGGTTGTTGCTGCAGAAAGTACCGGATGAGTGGGGGGGCTTGGGGGGTGGTAGATAAGAACCAGGAAAAGTTGGTACCAGGGCTTATAAGAAGTGGGGAGGGCTGAGACCCGGTGGCGCAGGGGTTGTGTGCAGGACTGTGGCCCACAGGGTTGATGGTTCAAATCCAGCAGCAGCTCTCCAGGAGCGAGGCTGGGCTTCCGACTCCCACCAGGGCCGTGATGCCCAAAACAATGTCAACAACAACAAAAAGAAGTGGGGGAGGCAAGTGGGTCAGAAAAGAAAAGCATTCGGGTAGAGATGACAGGACACGGGAGGGCTCAGAGCAGTGCTTCCCAGATGGGCTGTAGGGCTGCCGGGGGGGGGGGGGGGGGGGGGGGGGGGGGGGGGGGGGGGGGGGGGGGGGGAGATGGCGGTGAGAGGGCAGACCAAGCGGACCGGGCCGGACAGCAAGAGCAGACACTTCACGTCATCTGGGATTATAGGCTCTACTCGAGTTCGCCGTTTCTGAACTCGCCGGGGTTTGGGGGAGGGTAGGAGGCAGAGAGCATCTGCAAGTGAACCTTCCCTTCTCCTCTAGTCACCCTATGTCAACGGACAAGGCTTAACACAGTCCAGCATCAAGGACCTGGAGGTAAGCGGCTCTGAACATGGCCGAAGGAAGCAGTCCCGACTGCCAGCCCTAGCCACCCCTCCCCCAGTGGGGGCTGGGTGCTCCCCACCACCTGAGACAGCTGGTAACACTGCCCCCCCCCAACCCTAATGATTACTCTCTCTACCTCTTCCCCCAACCCTCCTCCGACTCCTCCTTTCTGCATGCGCCTCAGAACCGGTATCAAGAACTTTCCAATGCGTTGGAATCGAGTAATTTTACAAACAAACAACTCAGTCACAAGATAGAGGAACTGGTAAGAGCCTAGTGGGGTCCGTGGTTCCATAGTGCCAGTCTCGGGCTCCAGCGTGTCTCTGGGAGTCCCTGGTACCAAGGAGACGAGGGTGCCAGGGCTTACATCTCAGCCGTAGGGAGCCCAGAGCACTGAGTGCACAGCATGCTGCTTCCCTTGACTTCCATGCTCTCCTCCTCTCTCTCCTCCAGACAGCCCACTCTTGGGTGCCCCACTTGCCTCTCCTGGGAAGCGCTGGCCTGCCCGGTGTCAGGACCTCTGTTTGACAGCCCTGACCCAGCCCCTATTTTGCTCTTGTGTTCGACCTTGGACAAGTCTCCGGTCCCCCCTGGCTTTCCATTTCCCGCGTAGGTAGGATCGGATAGTGTCCAAGGTGTTCTCCACCTTGGGAAAGGAAAGCACTACAGGTGCCCTTGACTGTCCACGTGAGCGAGCGGGGGGCCCCCCACCCCCCACTGGGAAGAGCACCTGGTCGTAGTCCGTGCTCTGTAGACATTTGCGGAGTGACTGCTCTCTTTGGAATCACAAGCTGGGAGGAGAGTAGCCTTTCCCTTCCCGAATGCCATTTGACCTTTGGAAGGCAGGCGATTCGGTGAGAAAGACCCAAGTTCTCTTTTGTTGGGGACTTGCAGAGACCCGGTCAGTGCCAGCCCTTGTGGAGTCTGAGAACCATTCCTGGAGGGCTCCTTTCCGGTCCCTAGCCCCCTTCCTCCTGTGCCTGGGGCCTGGCGTGGAGGAGTCACCTGCCTTTTGTTTCCGCCCACAGAAACAACAAAACCAAGAGTTGATGAGCCAACAAGAAAAGGTAATGCGATTTGCGCCCCACGCTGCTGACGGGTTCGAGGGAGCCTCAGAATCTTCTAGTCCACTACCAGGGCAGGAGAGAGGAAGGGCTCCCTCCTCTGCTCTTCCCCCCGCCGCCCCTGTGCACACACACAGCCCCTGGTCTTTGGCTCTGTCATCAGACTTGTGGCATGTGCTTTGCCGGTCTGTCGTCGACGACGCCTCTCAGTCAGGGATGTTTTCCTCCCTGGCCCCGCAGGATAAGCAAGACTATGAGCAGAAGCTCATGAAAGATCACTTTGCTCTCAGGCGACAACTGGAGGTGAGGACGCTGGATGACAATTCTCTCAGACCTTCTCGAAGACATTTCTTCCCCTCTAAAGAACCCGCCTGGCCTTTCTATCCCAGGTCCATATTCAGACCATAGGAATACTGGTTTCCGAGAAGTCTGATCTCTATTCCGCCTTGGTCCACACCCAGAACGCAGTCAAACAGAAAGCAGGTGGGAGCCCAGGACAGCCCCCACCCTCCACCCTCCACCTCCCACCCCAGCCAGGCCTCCAAGGGCACTCCCGCTCTGGGCCCCCTTCTCCGTTGTTCTTCCCCTTCCAGGAGAGCTTGAGGATGCTAGCCACCACCTGAAGATGAGCCGGCAGCGTTTGGGGGACCTGGAGCGCACGCTCTCCGCCGTCTCCAAGCAGCACCAGGAAGCTGACAAGGTGGGCCCTCGGAGCCAGGGAGCCCGGGGCGCCCCAGGGGCATTCCTGGCTACCGGTAGGGTGGGGGTGGGGTCTGCCTGGGGCGAGTTGGGGGAGGTGCTGTCACTGAGTCCACATTGGATCCAGAGGGTGGGTCCCAGCCCTGCCATTCCACTGGGGGTGGGCAGTGCAGAAGGGGCGCCACACTTGGCTCTGCAGAACGCTGCACTGGCTTTAGTGTGTGCTGGGCTGTGTGGAACGGGGTGCGGAGGGCACGTGCGACCATGAGTGTGCGTCTGTGACACACACACACATACACACACACACACACACACACAGAATGTCTGATGGAATGTGTGGGAAGAGGCATGAGATGGCTACAAGACATTCCATTTCAACAGCGGCTGCCTTCTGGACCCAGTGAATGCCTATCTTTTGGTTTTTTTTTTGTTTTGTTTTGGTTTTTGGGCATCACTGCCTCAGGTGGTCGTGGGCACTACCCAGTGCTGCTCCTAAGAGCCGCCGCTGGATTTGAACCACCAAGCCCTTGGGCCGCAGTCCTGCACTCAACAACTTACACTACCGGGGCTCAGCCCCCGAATCCCTATCTTTTCATGAAAAAAATGAACAAAAGGTTTAAAATGACAAGCGTGCCATTCCCCCAGCCCTAGGGGGAAACCCCGGGGTTATAGAGGCAGACAGAGCAGGCCAGTCCAATCCCTGTCTGGGGGTGTGATCTGGACACCAGTCACTTTGTTTCTTTGTTCGGTAACAGTGAGGCCTCCTGGGACCCGCGGGGGTTGTGTTTGTGGGGTTAGCGCACTCCTGGTTAGACGCCGGCCTGGCCCTGCCGAGGAGCGAGGGTGCCAAGCACCTGTGGTAACAGCAATCTGACCGGGCCTCTCCGGCCGCTGTGAACTCACTGGAGAGCCACGCGCTCTCGCACTGTCCTGTCCATCCTTACGGAGTGCCTAGTGAAAATGAACCAGGACATGGGCTTGGAAACGTTTTGGGAGGGAGGAAAAGCAAAGACAAAGCGAAATGGGATTCTAGCTGTGGTAGAATAATCGTTACTATGGTTACGGGCAGGTATGCCCCACCTGCCCGCCACCTCTTGCTGTAAGCTTCCTGTGTCTTACAGAGGAACAAGGAGTTAACCCATGACCGAGATAACCTCAGACTGCAGTCACTGAAACTGAGGTAGGATGGGGGCAGGCCAGGGGGTGGGATGGCAGGTCTGGGTGGCCCTTGGCCCAAGCGGTCGGGGGAGGGGGGTGGAGCACAAGGGACACGAGTGAGCCTGGTGAGGCGGAGTCCGGCGCTCGTCCCATGGCACCGTGATGCCCGCCGTGGCCCCAGACAACCCACAGCTTCTCCGGGCTGCCATGGGCGAGCCCCCCTCCCCGATTTCCAGGGCCCCGCGCAATGTGTGCCGCTGTTGTGTGCAAGCACAGGAGGGTGGACCAGTGCAAGTGCTCCTTCCTGCCCTTCACTGACCGGCGCCTTTGCTTTGTCCGCTGGCGCTGGCCTTAGCACGAAGAACGAGGATCTGACCCAGTACAATTCGGAACTGATGGAGCAGGTGAGCGTCCTGACCAAAGAGAAGACGGGCCTGCAGCTCGGGGTGGAGGAGATGAGGAAGAAGATCGAGATGTCGGAGCTGCTTATCCAGCAGGTGAGCGCCCGGGAGCCCCAGGGCCCTGCTCGGCCGAGGCCAGCGTTCGCCAGTCCCGCCTGCCCGCCCACCAGATGCTGGGGAACTTGGACCCTGGTTGGGGCCCCGCCCGTGGCGCTCCCCTAGGGAGAGAGGAGCCCCCCCCTTCCCGGCCTGGCCTCCCCCTGACACCACTTTCTCCGTCCAGTACACCAGTGTGGATATCAATAAAGTGATCCAGCAGCTCCAGTCGGATAAAGAACAGCTGGAGAAGGATAAGGAGCAGGTGAGACCCGCAGGGGCAAAGCCAGGGAGGAGGGCTTTGGGTGGCCCCAGGTGGCGGGGAGCAGGTGAGGGCCAGTGACTACTCCCCCTCCCCCCCCACCAACTTCCCTGCCCCTTCTTGCAGCTTAAGGGGACTATTAAGTTACTGCAGAAAGATAGAGATCATTACTTTGAGACCCTGAAAAGCGAGAGCACTGCTTGGCGACAGAATATGCAGCAACTGTCAGAGCAGGT